>NXFV01001603.1:0-114405 GCA_002803225.1 Gamarada debralockiae
TAAAAAAATTAAAAAAATTAAAAAAATTAAAAAAATTAAAAAAATTAAAAAAATTAAAAAAAATTAAATAAAAATTAAATAAAATAATAAAAAAAAAATTAAAAAAAAAATAAAAATAGAATTAAATAAAATAAAATATAAAAATTAAAAATTAAATAAAATAAAAATAAAAATAAAAATAAAAATAAATAAATAAAAAAGGAGCACAAACTACCTCACCCAATTCCGAGCACGCCGTGGCACGGGCATAGAAGAATATTAAGCGAAGCTGCTAGAATATTCTAGGCTCACTGATCTAGTATGTTTACAAATTATATGAAAGTATTTTAGCATTAGTAACAATATATAAAGATCAACTCCCCCAAGCCCCTCTTTATCAAAGTTAGAAAAATAAAAGAATATGAATTACTTGACTATTCCGATGTGACAGTTCTTAAAAGCCAAGAGCAGTAGCATCTATCTGTTTGTTCACTAGCTATTGCTACCTTGGCGCCCTTCTCGAGTAGAGAGCAGCTTGACGACGGCCTCGTGCCCGTTCTGAGCTGCCCACAAGAGCGGTGTCCGACCGTCTTCACTATCCTTCGAGTCGACCTCGGCCTTGTTCTCGAGCAGTAGCTTAACGACAGCCTCGTGCCTGTTCCGAACTGCCCACAAGAGCGGCGTCCGACCGTACTCACTATCCTTCGAGTCGACCTTGGCCTTGTTCTCGAGCAGTAGCTTGACGACAGCCTCTTGCCCGCTCCAAGCTGCCCACAAGAGCGGCGTCTGACCGTACTCACTATCCTTCGAGTCGACCTCGGCCTTGTTCTCAAGCAGTAGCTTGACGATAGCCTCGTGCCCGCTCTGAGCTGCCCACAAGAGCGGCGTCCGACCGTACTTATCCTTCGAGTCGACCTCGGCCTTGTTCTCGAGCAGTAGCTTGACGATGGCCTCGTGCCCGCTCCAAGCTGCCCACAAGAGCGGCGTCTGACCGTACTCACTATCCTTCGACTCGACTTTATCCTCAAGATCGAGGCTAGTCGAGTTTTGCTCATATAGAAATTCCTCTACAGCATTATCCAGGCCTAGAGCAGATGCCAGACACAGTAGAGATCCAGTTGCTGGAATTGCGTAATGCTTGTTATGGATTTTAGTCCATTTCACACGTAGTTCAGATGGTAAACAAATATCTCGTGTCATATTTGCCACTGCTACCTGGCAATTTTGCCCTGACTGGCGGTAGTGATCTATCCAGTAGATAGCAGAGTAGTCAAGCAGTGAATCATCCATCTTTGAAAAGTTTGAATAGAGGTAGGAGATGCATGCTTCTGCAAGGATCGAATTGGCGTCCGTCAAGTCGATGGAGTACTTCCAAAGATATAAGTGAGGGGCAATCGTCCCAGAGTCCGGCGTGTCCTGCGCTTTCTGATTCTCATTGTTGATGTTGGGGCTAGTTGCGATTAGAAATTCTCTCACTGTTTGATGGAGAAGGTAAAGTCTATCATCGACACGGATAACAAGGAGACCACAACAATCCCGGATTATGTTCCAGATTCCCTCTTCCGATTCTATTTCATCGGCCAAATCCTCGTATGGTGGCTGATACTCCGGTAATAGCAAAGCTATTGACATTTCCTGAAGAGTGAGGGGTCTTCTTGCCGCTACAATCATTTGCAAGATATTTCGCGTCTTTCTGAGGTCCTGATTGCCTAGGCCTTGGGTTTTCGATCTGTTCAGAATCTTTTCGTAGGCGTCATTGACGTCTTTTGGCGGATTTTTAACAAAGCTCTCGATATACTTCTTGTTGATGCCAGAAGTCTTTTTCAGGAGATCGTCGAAAACAAGAGTGATCCACAGATAGGTACGTCCTGGAGTAGCACCCAGATTCGTTTTCATCAAATTACTTCTCTGCTTCGTGAGGTGAAAATCATCACAGATCTGATCGATGCGTTTGTTAACAACGATCTTGATCTCCTCTGCAATATCGTTGGCAACATCATCTTCTTCGCCAGCAAGACGGATTTCGGAAAGCTTGTGTCCCCAAGCGTAAGAGAACTGAGATTGAATTATTTCTCCATACGGCCGAGTGGTTAAGAAAAGCTTAAGAAGACATGATGCCTGGTTTTGTGGGGTTCGATAGAACTCATTGATGGCTTTGATAAGTTCGTTCCTGTCATTCGGTCGGCATTCGTCCAGGGCATCAAGAATGCAAATAACCTCTCCAGCATCGGTGTGAAGAGCAGCCTCAGTGAATGTCTTCCAGAGACTGGAAACAGAACCAAAAAAACTCTCTTTTCCCATGGTCTCAAGACGCCGAAGAGCGGAATCGGCTAGAGAAGTACGACATTTCGACTCAGAGATGATCAGGAGCTGATGAAGGAGTGTGCAAAGTGCCCCAATGGCACTCTTTTGAGGTTCAAAATCATCCTTGAAGAAGAAATAGCACACAGCTCGGTCTTTGAACTTGGATAAGACGGTGTCGATAAGATGTTTTGACAGAACCGATTTGCCGCATCCTGGATAAGCGGTCAAGAGAAGAAGAGGAGACCCCGAAATTGGATTGTCAGAAGACTCCCATGCTTTGAACTTGTCGTGATTTGTGAACCATTTGCAAGTACCTTCCTCCGCACGCTGGACTCGGTCTTTGCTGTATTCGTAGCTATTCCCGCCGGGCCATGCATGTTCATTGAGTTTTTGGAGCAATGCCGTAATTTTCTCGTTACGGGCAGCGGTTTCTTTGCTAAGGGTTGCGGTCTGTTGCGCCATTTGATCCTTTTCCAGTGCTTCGTGGATCATCCGAATATCTTTCCAGCCACGGACTATACAGTGATTATATACACGAGCCTCGGCACTTTCGATTGCGGATAGCAAGTGATCCCATTCACCCTGGTTGAACATGTCTTTCAATTTCTGAGTGATTGGATCCTCTTTAAGGTGGCAGGCTGCCCTGGCTAAAAACTCAAGTATGTCGGAGCACAGTTTCGTCATAGATGTCTTGAATACCGGCTCTTGCGTGTCGGTCCAGTGGAGCTTCTCGAGTTCAGCAAGATCGTAAATCACGTGTGGAATCTTATCCAGGCCTTTGAAGAGAACGTCCCGCTGACTACCGGCTTGAACATAAAGCTATCTGAGCATCAGTATCTGGCGTATGTAGTCGCAATGAAAACTTCACCGTCAAAACGAGTATCACACCAGCACACGCTATCGAAGCAGGGAGGCAAGGTTGAGCAGCAGCGGAAATGATCTTTTCCGCTCTTAGAATGTAATCGGCTGCTTTCTTCAAGACGGTAGAAAATTTGCCCAACTTGCTGGTGTCGTGAAAACTCTTAGATTCAGAGACAATGAAAGCGGAGATGTGTTTCTGCATCTCGAGAGTACCAGAAGGCTCGAGATCTTCCCTCAATTCCAATCTCAGGATCTCGTAGAACGCACCAAGAAGTTTCTTCTTTTCTTTGTCCCGTCTCAGTTGGGCTTCAGCAATCTTCCACATGCCGTTTTCTTGGGCCGAGTCGGCGCCATCCGCATTCGTCCCTAGTTCAATATTTTCATTCTCTTGATCCTGAGACACATCCGTCGCGGCGCCTAGTTTGGCATCTTCCTCGTCATCCAGCTCGATCGCCGATACCGTAGCATTAGCACTAGCGACAAGCTGGGCATCACAATTAATGCCGTGCCTGATCTCCAGTGTGGAAGAACTCGCACCAGCTGTGGCCGGAGCATCATTTGCTTTCCCCCTGCTCGGAACTGGTGATGGTGTACGACTCGATTGACGAGAGTGGTCTCGAGAAAACAGGTGGCGCCAACCAGGCTGAGCCGACTTCCATCGCTCCAGATAGCTCTTCTTACAGCGACCGGCGGCTTGTTTCTCGCTCATTCTGAGAAGATTGTAAATGAGGTGATTGCTGAGCGATATTCCATTCCAAGCTTAAGGTGAACGGTGGAGAGAGTCGAGATGAGGGACAACACACTTTGCAGCACAAGAGGCTGCGGCTGAGGCCGGGCATAGCGAAAAGGTATGATGAGCGATATGGACGAGGCTGCATGATCCATGTCCGGCCTACGGCGGACGGCCAATTGTTTTATCGTCTTTGCAGCTAATTACACAAGGAAAATTATTCTTTTGCGGAGACTACGTGTTGTCAAAGCATTGGCTTGCGCAGGATCCATTACAGGACATGGACGCCACTCTATGGCTATCAACTTTGTGGCTAGAACTATCATGCATTCTTGCGGCGCTAAAAACAACAGCTTCTCGTCTAACAAAGTGATCTAATTCGGGCATAGCTTGGCATTGCGGACCGTCCGGAGAATTTTGATGAGTGCGCTTGGGGTGAAGCTGGTTTTGAAAGTACTGTAGCACTGTTCAGCAGAGTACATGGGATGACAAACACGGATGGTGTCAGTGCCAAAAACGGCTGATGTGGTCTGTGCTCAGAATTTTTTAGGCGAAAGATGACGAAGCCGATTTTGCAAGTGACTGTATCGCGGGGTCTTCACAGCGATTGTGGCGGAGGCCGCCATCCTCATTCAATTCGGCTTCTGACGACGTCGGATCCTGGATTGTCGGGATTGATCTGGAGGCCACCTTCCTCAAAAGGACTTCGCCCTGAGTCTCGCCGTGTGATCCTCATAACTCAAGCTCATACAAACAACTATGCATAACGGCCTGATCGAACATCGTTCCAATTGACGATGTCCCTGCGCTGGGCAGAAGGGAGGCTGGGGGCCTCGGGAGGCCACCTTCATTTCACGAAATAGTGGGCCGAGCTTCACCGCCCAGACGCCCAAAACTTCGCTTTAAAAGCAGCCTGTATTTTCACCAACTTACACCTAAAATCAGGGCCCCCACGTCGCCGCATTAATACCCATTGTATTTCACCCTTCAACATCAATGACTTTGTATCTACATTCATTCGAAAACAAATCTCAAAGGCGACAACATGGCAATTCGGAACAGTCTTGCTTCCCCATCAATAGTCGAATTGCGCTCCAATTCCTGTCAAGTGGCCTTCCAATTCCCCATTGCCATTCTCATATCTCACCACCTGCTGATATGGCACGACATCGAATCCCGAACCAAGTCCCATTCCCTGAACATGATGATCTGACACCACCTCTCCTATAACAGACCAAGATGCTTGTTCTCCGTATCTATCGACAAGAGACTGCTGTAAATGCGCTGGGACTTCAACATCAAGGCTGGCATTACCGTTCGTGATAGTAGCTGCATATTCGGCGTACTCTGTGGAGTAGCATTGCTGTGTCGCCGAGCTCACTTGGTTGAAATTGCTGGTGTATTGAGCGAATGATGTTAAGTTGGTTGACTGAGTGGGATAGTTCTGGGATCCCTCTCTGGTTTCGATTGATGGGGTGGATGCATAGTTTGAGGTGCCGTTGAAGTGCGTCCCTGAGCCATGAGCTTGTGAGGAGTTTGGTGTTAGATATCCGTTGGCTTTGTTGGAAGAAGTTCGTTTCTCATTGGTTTGGGGACTTCCACTTCCTTTGTTTTTGGAGGATCTGGGGTATCATTAGCATTCAGATACAGTGAGGAAGTGTGAATGGGAAGAAGTCAAACCTTTGAGAAGAGTGCGAAGAGCGGTGGTTTTTGGAAGTCATCATGAGAAAAGTATATATGTCAAAGATAGAAATTTCCAAATGAGTAGTCTGGCACTTTGAACGTAGTGAGTGAAGCATGTGTAATTCAAGAGCTGTTCCGAAGTAGTGAACAGAACTTGAATTTATACACCTGATTTGTGTAACATTGAGGGCCTCCCAAATTTGCATATTGGTGGCCTCTTGATGTGTGCTAATAGGTGGCCCCGTCGGGTACTATAAAATGTGTATTTAAGATTGGTGGCGTCTGCGTTGGCTCAGGAGGGGTGGCCTCCCAATTTGAAAGGGATATCCAGTCAAAACGAAAAAAAGAGCAAATACGCTTGACAACTTTGATCACAGGCTGAATTGCCAGTGAACAGTTTTTGAGTCACCTGTATTCACTAAATATGTCCAAAACATTCCTGTTACCGCATCTTCTCCAATCATAAACGAGTGCAAGGCAAGGTAATTTCGTAAACCACAAATGCAATGCAGGAAATGGTATCAAACAAACGCCACCCAAACATATTATGAAAATCATCAACCCGAGGCCGTGCTCGCTGATACATCCATAGCCTTCAATCCCTGGTCTTCAAGGTCATCCATATGCTCTCTCGCCCAGGGGCTTCTCCTCCTAAGAGGACGTCCCCACTTCGCCAAGATGAATTGTATGGGCATCATCACCAATGCCCAAAAAGCCAAGCAATGAGCTGGCCCACCGGTATCCTAAATTCCCGTACATTTGAGTCCCAAAGAGGGGGAATACGCCTCCGACCATGTTGCACGCGAAACAGACTCCGGCAAGTGCTGATGCTGCATAGACCTGAAACGTGTCAGTTGAGGGCCAGATGTGGGTTAGCGGGAAAACAAACTTTTTATATATCTTCGACGCACATGAACGTCATGAGAATGAAGATGTAGAAAGATTATCCGTAGAAGGCGGAGGCATGATCCAGAAGACGTGTGTAGAGGTCCAGGCGAAAAGACCAGGCTTGCTGGAAACACTACTCAAAGTCAACCGAATCCTGATATGGGACAAATAGGTCTTACCCATAGCAGCTACCATAGACGTCAGTACTCTGGTCTCTGGAATATTCTTGCCATCCGAATCTTCGATTTACTTGAGGTAATACGTCTCTTGCCAAAGATGCGTGATGGGTCCGAAAAGCACCCCGACGCAGACGCCTAAGTTGGCCAGTCCCACCTCGATTGTGTTGAATCCATACCCCATGGGGCCGAAGACCAGTGTAAATGCCCTATTGAAGAGAAAGGTCAATCCAAACAAGTACCCATTGTACACGTCACAGAAGATGATGACCGGCTCGGTGAAAAGGTCGCACAAGAGACAACATGACAAGTTGCTTTAGGCTTTGTACACGCATCTCCTCAGGTACTTCGAGATACATCTTCCCAGTATCTTTGCGAAGTCGTTCAGTGCGCCGACGGAGGATTACACCATGTCGAGTTTCTCTCGGCACGACGCAGAGGAGAAGAAACAGGACTCCTGTCACACCCACCATACCTCAGAACACGGCCCGGAATCTTTGTAGCTGTGCGATGAACGAGAATGCGAGGTCCTCGCTAAGCGCCCCGAATTCGGGCATTGTCTCATCCCACGGGATGAGACAATGCCTAAATTCGGCAAAGCTTAGGTGCGCTTTGAATGCTCGCAAGTGGCGCTTGTAGAACCGCCGGCTGAGCGGATATTATATATAGAAAAGACTGATTGCTTTCCCGCATCTCCTGGAAAATGGAGTGAACAGTGGGGAAGTGAAGGGGAAAACGGTACTGAAGCATGAGGTTGGAAGCCATGACGATGATGGTCGCGTTGACAACTCGGCGATCACTGGCTGGCGCCAAACTATCGCAATAGAATAGGATGTTTAATTGCTCGTGGAAAGATAAGATAAAAAGGTTTCACTCTCGCAAAGGTATTGGAGGCCGAATTAAAATGGCAATTGGAGACCGCTGAGCATTTCCATGTTACCGCCCCTTGTGGAAGTCAGTAAATTTGGCGCTCGATATCAAGGAAGAAAGGATGGAGAAATGAAGAACGCGGATGCAGGCGCCGAAAGTGCATTTGAGCTAGTCTTAAGGACGCCAAGAGTCCACGTGCAAAGAGGCTGAAAGATCACCAGTGGTCTCCGTATTTTTGGTGGATATCAACCTCAGAATACTTCTGTGCAAGCTGATTATGAAGAGTTAACCTTCATACGCGGTTGAAGTATTCAGCGACGAGTGGGTGGAGGAGATTGCTTTGTCACGGGATCAACAGCGCGGGTACCCATTCCTTCCACTCTGAAAGGGGTGGATCTCGGGGTAAGTTCCTGAATGTGCAAAAATTTAAGAGCAAGGCTCTTGATTCCAACCCTTCCTCTTCCAATGCCGGAAATGTTAAGGGTTGAATGTCTCACACAGCTGACCAAGATGCTGCTTCATTCAGTGGAGTCACGGCTTTAGGAATTATCTATTAGTTGCAGCTTTTTGACAAACCAACAAATGAATCAGCCAAGTTGAAGACACAGTTCTACTCTGGACGCTCCCAGACCCATCCCATCAAACATCCAAATCCAATCGCCGGCTCTGCATCGATGTATATAACCCATCCCAAATATCTCAAGTATATGTGCAAACGAAAATTAAAACGCTCAAAAAAACTATTTTCTTTCTTCAAACTCCGGGAAGCTCAAAGCCAGGAAGGTTAGGCCAGTTGCCGAGTTTCGCTGGATCGCCTCCGATGCGAACGAATTGTCCGACGGATGGAGTGGGTCCGTCGAGAACGAACATCATGTACCATCCGGGGGGTGCGACGTGCGCGGATGGTGGGGCGGTGACAGTGCAGGTGGTGCCAGCGCATGAAACTTGTGGGAAGAGCGTTCGTTGACCCATTGCATTTCCGTGAGTGCTGACGACTGAGCCGAGAAGGGAGACCTTCAAGTTGGCAGTCGAGCCGGAGGTGAGGGTGAATGTCGCAGTTGAATTAGCTCCGGTGTATGACCAGTCAGTGTTGGTAATTGTGAAGGTTGGTCGCGGCAATCCGGAAAGAAGATAGGGGGGTGTGAAGACCTCAACTCGGTATTCTTCAGGGAACTCGCCTGCGGGGTCGTTGTAGTCTCCGGTAGGGTCAGATCCAGATACCATGACACGGCCATCGAGGAGAGTGATGGCCTCGGAGTGGTAAAGACGTGCAACGGTAGTGTTGGCCATGATGCTCATGCGTTGGTTGAGGGGCTTAGAGGGGTCGTACATGACTGCGTTGTAGTTGGGTGAGCCTCCGAGACCGAAGCCTGCAACACCGTGCTGGCCACCGTTAAGAATCATGTAAGTTCCATCAGGGAGACCGGCCATGCAGGACATGACACGTCTTGAAGGCTATTGAAGGGTCAGGAACATAGTCACAGCTTGGATCAGTCTTGTACTTACCATTCTCTCAACATTCCAAACAGGTGTAGCAGCCTCGGGTTGAGTCGACACACAGTTATCGACGGCATATCCTCCACCTTGGGTAGAACCACCACAGATCAAGACTGTCAAGAGGTCCGTGTATGGGTAGTGTTGGGGAAGATTGACCATTGCACCTTCGAGTTGATAGGTTCGTCCCGCGGTTGGATCATTGACATTTCCAGGGATAGGTGGGAGAGTCTTGATAGTCTGGAAAGTTTTCTCGTCCAAAATTCGAGCTTGGTTCCAGTACGCAATGAAGATACCAGAAGGAACGACAGTGATGAATGGGTAGAGGTTGAATGGCCATGTCTCATCAAGGAAGTCCAAGTAGACAGTAGTATTGGCATAGCCGTTTGGCCGAGAAGCATCGGGAGGCCCAGTCGGTGGCAAGAGCTCAAGCGTGGGGTTTTCATTGCCGTTGTTGTTAACCTCGCCACCAACAACGAGGATAGATCCGTTAGCCATGATCATGGCAGAGGGATACCAACGAGGGGTTTGCAACTGGAGGTGTGTAGGGTCCTCGACCCATTCATTGACACCCTTAACTCCGGGAGAGCCATCTGGCAAGTACAATCTGATGCCAAAATTAGAGGACCCCGCCCATCCACCTACTGTCAACTGTCTTCCAGCCTTGTCTGGAAGTGTTAGACCGGCAGAGCAGAACACGTCAGTCTGCAACCCAGTCATTGTTCTCCAAGCGGCCGAGAAGTTGTCGATCTGGGATAGATCCAATTCGTAGGCACCAGTTCCATTGGGCTCACCAGTTCCGGACTTCTCAACAAAAGTGACCTTGCCATTGACAGTTTGAGAAGTGATCAAAGGAACGACAACACCGCCAATCAACAATGAGTATGTTCCGGCAGCGTTGCCTGTTGGAATATTCCAGCTGGTGATCGGGGTGCTGCCATTGTATGCGTAGTAGCTGAGCAAGTTACCAGCTCCGCACATGTACTGTGGCGCTCCTGTACACAAGACATTGCACTGTGAATCAGCAACAATTTGTGGGGGAGTGGCGTAGGTGAAGAACTGTGCATCGTCGGGATCTGTTGATGTGTTGGGTACTGAAGCAACGAGAACGTTTTGCTGATCGCCACAGAAGCATTGAGAACCATACTCCAATCCAGCGGCGTTGTAGCCATATGCTTGACATTGTTGAATGCAACCAATAATAGTATTGTTGCTGCTATCCGAGACCTTCCAAGGCAAGGTGTTAAGGGTCTCCTTTTGAGTGCTTTTGGCGTTAACGTTCTCGTTGGAGAGGGTGTTATCTTGAAGGCAGCCTTTGTAGAACCAGCCAGCTGGCAATCCGGAAGTTTGGGGGCCAGGGGCTTGGTAGGCCTGAGGAGTTCCAATAGAGTATAAGGACATTCTGCTACCTCCACCGCACATCTCCTTTGAGTTTCCGGAACAAGCATCATTGCAGTCTGTTTGTTGGGCGGCAAGTGCACCACCGTTGTAAATAGCGTTGCCGCAGAAGCATTGAACACTGTACTCAGTTCCTGCAATGGTGTATCCTGCAGCTGCACACGTCGCGACACATGCCTCGTTAGTGTTGCCAGCTGTGTTGTCAGGTTGTTGATTTTGAAGGATACGTCCGTTTAGACCATCAACATAGCATCCGTAATAAGCCCAACCAGTTGGAAGTCCAGTTGCGGCAGAGCTACCGACAGAAATGGATGATGAAGAGGTCGTTGACGGTGTAGACACTGTCCCGGTTCCGCTGCTAGTTGAGACTGTGCCGGAAGTTGATGAGGATACTCCACCAGAGCCAACCATGTACATCTCAAGGCGATTTCCTGCTCCGCAATATTCGTAAGCATTTCCAGGGCAGGTAAAGGAACAGTCTGTGAGAGCAGCGAGAACGGATCCTGTATTCAGGGAATTGCCACAGTAACCTAACGCCCGTTAGCTTAGTCAAATAATAAAAGAGGACAACATACACTCTCCACCATACTCAACACCCCAGTACAAGAATCCTTGGCAGTTGGCAGCGCACATCTCCAAAGTCATCGCAGTGTAATTATAGAATGAGGCTCCAGTCAAAGCTCGAATGTTTGTTCCTTCGGTATAACACCCTTGGAATGCGTAGGCACCAATCTGGCTCTTGACTCCCAAAGTTGGAGCTGCTGTGGCAGTGGACGAGGTGCTACTCACTACTCCTTGCACGGATGAGGAGCTGCTCGAGACCGAGGTGCTAGTTTTTGACGAGGAGCTGCTTGTCGATGAAACGCTGGAAGAGGTTATTAATTTTGAGCTGGTCGAGGACTTTGAAGTTGACACGGTATTAGTTGATGAGGTTTGGGACGCAGAGGCTGTAGAAGTCGAGGAAGTTGTAGCCTTGCTTGTTGAAGTTGAGGACGTAGAAGATTTAGTCGATGAAGACGTAGAAGTTTTGCTAGTCAACGTGTTTGACGTAGATGAACCCTTTGTCGATGACGAAACTGAGCTTGATGAACTTGTAGTCACCTTGCTCGAGGTTGTTGCCACAGACGAACTTGTTGAAATTGAGGAAGACGTAGAGCTGCTCGTGACTGTAGTATAAGGAGGCAAACTGACTGCATGATTGTAGTCATACAGATCAAGATGGCCTGATCCACCGCAGAACTCGGAAAAGTTACCATTGCAAAGCATATTGCATCCGGTCAAACCGTCGGTTGCGAGAGCGCCGCCGTTATTTACAGCAGTGTCGCAATCTATCGAGAGTCAGTAGAAAATTCTAAGTGTCTAAGCTCGAGATCTCTTACAGCATTCGCCAGAGTATTCCACACCAGCAAGTGGGTAGCCTGCAGTCTGACACGCTGAGAGACAGAGAGCAACTGTCATTGATCCGGAACCGCCAGTTGTGCCCATGCCATTGGTAAGAGCACGGCCAGTTGTACCCTCACTGCATGGTAAGTTAGAAAATATATCCAAATCAGTTGGTTCAATGACTCACGTGTAACATCCAGAGAACGACCAATTGCCAACGCCCAAGTTCGTGGAAGGACCACTTGTTCCACTCCAAAACAGATTCAGTCTGTTTGGTCCGCCACAGGCTTCTGTAGCATTTCCAGAACATGCCATATTGCAATCAGTAGTTGGAGCTGACCCACTTCCCGACGCGAGGGTGTTTCCGCAGACTGGAAACGTCAGCTTAGTTCATTGTATTGGACTGGGCAACTCACAGCATTGTGTGGAGTACTCAGTTCCAGCATATATGTAGCCATTCTTTGAGCAGTATGCGATACAACTTTCGTCGGTCATGGCAGCATTGTCGGTATAACCACCGCCGGTAAGTGTTCGACCAACATCCCTTGAGGTGAATTAGCCTCGTGTTCTATGGTAAGGTGAACTGCAATCAGGTGCTGTATGTTGAGATAGAGCAACTTACACATAGCATCCTTGAGATGTCCAGCTACCTGGAAGAGTTGAAGGTGTAACCAGAGCTCTTTTGGCAATGTAAGATGCGCCAGAAGTAGTCAGCTGCCACGAATTAGATTTTATCCGTCAAAGATGATCCGATTGAACTCACAGAAGACGCTACGAGCAATGCTCGAAGAGCAGACCCCAGATTCCTCCCCATGTTGAGGGTTCCCAATGTTAAGGCAAAGAATGAGCAACTCAGGGGATGATATTAAAGAAAGAAATTATGTATGCTATACTATATGAGAATTATTATATAAGTGAGTGAAAGACGAAAACGACAGTTGCCATCAGGCTGGATTCAAACGATTGAGGCGGAAATGGTATTATAAACAATTTTGAGAAAAGTAAGAAAAGAGAGATGATAGAGCTATCTTTAAAGCGGGTCCGGGCTGTCAGGGGTTAGACGCATCTCTTCGGCAGAGCACCCTAAGGGTGATAGTTCGTATCTCAAATCTTTTAGAGCCGGCCTAGCCAGCTCCAACACCGACCTGGCATCTGGGCTGATCGGTTTCCAGCCGCATTTTGCTATTATTTAAGCTTGTTTCGATCAGTCTGGACCAGAATTGCGCGTAACATGGGAAGCGCGAATGGCAAAGT
Organism: Gamarada debralockiae; assembly: GCA_002803225.1. Taxonomy (NCBI): domain Eukaryota; kingdom Fungi; phylum Ascomycota; class Leotiomycetes; order Helotiales; family Hyphodiscaceae; genus Gamarada; species Gamarada debralockiae. The sequence continues at coordinate 13,021 of NXFV01001603.1, forward strand.
CAAGGCGCATGAGACATAAATTTCCACTAAACGTGAGGCGTAAGAATGTAGGATTGAAATGGTTTAAAATGCAACTTCACTGCATTAAAACGCCACCAATATATTTTCTGTTAGACGCTTTGACTTCATTTGCTGGATGGAACGGCACGTGGAAAAAGCAGCGATTGGGAACCTCCTGTTGGGGGTTAGTTGTAAATAGCAGCGGGGTACGAAGAGTAAGCCCTAAACGGTCTTCTGAGCCTCATGGCTTGGAAGCTGTGTGCGAGAACACTCAACGGTGAAGGTACGAGCAGATCGCAGTACAAGGTAAAATTGACGGATGACCTAAAAAATGCATCTCACATGCTCCTGGATGAAAACAACGTGAAGCATCGAGATGGGCCGATGGGGAAACTTTAAGCCGCAAAAATATTCTCCGTAGATGGCCAAATGAAATCTGACATCTGCACTCTTATCACAGCTAGCCCCTGAAGAAATAATCTATATGCAAGACAGGTACAGGGGGAAGCTTTGTTTCTCAAATCCGGTAAGGGCTTAGTAGGGAGACCTTGGCGTAGGGGTGGGCGAAAAGCGGTTAGATTTAAAGGGTCCAGCAATCTGACCTCCCCGGTGACTGTGACAAGTGTGGTGTGGCTGAGCTAAACAAATCCAGAATGCACAGATCTCCGAAAGCCACAGAACATCCGTGCTGAAAGGGGTAGGGCGTCGGTAAGCAAGAACTCCAGGTCACTCACAGGTCATCCCACCGTGGCTCGGCGTGTATCGTACCCCAAGTTTGAATACTGCTTCTGTAGATTACAGAGCGGAGTTGTGGGCGACAAAAGACTCAATTGCACGTTTTGATGACGACGAGAGAGGGATACAGGAGGAAGAAAGGGCTCTGCTCTTGACAGCTACTCCTAGCTTTGTGAAGTTACACGGTGACAAGATGCTAAATTATAAGGTACCCAAAAGCCCGGAGAGGTGTTTCTCCACAGGCCATTGGTCCTCGCTTGTGCAAGCACCCGAAGCAAGGAAATCCCCAAGAAACTCAAACTTCAGCTGAACGAACGAAACTTAATCCGTACCTGCCCAGATCGACTCCCCAAAGCAAATTCCCGATCTAACTACAAAGTCTTAAAGTTATCACTCACAGACCCTCAGCCCTCCCAAGTCTATATAGCGCCAAAAAAGCCCTTTTCACCCTTTCCTCATCTCCACAGCCGCCCTCCGAGCGCCATCGAAGATAGCGACCCGCGCGCTCACAGAGTCTCAGACCGCTTTTTCCTACCCCTCGCTCAGAAAGACGTAATAATAGCAACACGCAAGTCGTCTCGAAGCCTATCACCAGTATCACGCCTGTGAATCCAGCCAATACCATTGAGCCTTCACCGTACAGAGCGAGGCTGGGCGTATTGGGCGGGATTTCTTCGAGCTATGGTTTTAGTGGAGTCTACTATTGGGATGTAAAGTAAGGAAGGCGCGCTGTGCTTGAAGGAGAGGCAAGACAGCGATCTGCTTTTCGAATTGGATGCACGATGTCGGCGTTAAGACCGTTCTTTGGGCGCGAATACCGGCTGATGGCAGAATGGGTTTCAAACACGGATGGAGGACCATCTTGTGCCACTATGCCACTTCAACACATACGCGGACGACAATAAGCAACACCGAGATCTGTGTCCGCAAATTTCGAAATACCAACATTCAAGTCGAAGACGGCGAAGGGACATGAAGGTCTGGTAGGTCGATGCGCTATGACGAGCTGGAAGTTACCTCGAAAATCAAGCTGGAATTCATGATCCTGAGAGGAGGTTGAGTTGCCAAAGGAGATAGAGAGAGGCGCGACCACAACGAAAGTCCGAACCCGGAAATCGCTTTTCTTGCATAGCCATCAGACCTCTCTCTGCTCTCGGATAGGGACCCCTACGAGCTCGACAAACAACCGATTGCCTAGGAAATACAAATAAAGGGCTCCGAACATGCTGAAAAGGGAGGAAGACTCCAAGACTGGACCCTACCATGGCCTGCTTCCCTGCTGGGCGTATGTTAAGCAAAGCGGAAGGGAATGGGGACTCAGTGACACATAACCAAGTAGTGTGATTGATGTGAGGCTCAGAAGTTCTTCGAAATAATGAGCAGACCTCTTCACGTCTCTTCAAGTATGGGTTGTCAGAAGCTCCTCCTTAACCTCCAGATCCCATTTGGTGCTAGCACTCAGACAAAGCGTGCGATGGCCCTCACGGCTTGTAGGCTGTGGCTGCCTCTCCTGTCCGCCTTCTTACATTCTCAATTCAAAGAAACTGCAAGACTTTCCTCGGCTCTTGGCTGTTCAGTGCGCTTCTAATCTTTACTTTACACGCGAGAATCAAAGATGGAACATCTCAGTTCGCTCTTTTAATTTCTGCACATTCATGGAGGATTGGAGATACAGTGCCCATGATAGCCCCTTGTACTGCCAAGAGTTGCACGAACCTCATCTCATGCCACATAGATTATTCCTGACGCCGCACGCCCCTTGTACTGCCAAGAAGTTGTACGAACCGCATCTCATGCTACATGGATTATTTCTCGACGCCACACGCCCCCTTGTACCATGATGGCGCATGTCAGCGTACCAGGTTCCACACTCTCTTACCTGATCTTGAGCTTCGCATAACATTTGCGAGGCGTACTCCATAATAGGTCAATATTACCGGAAGAACTCCTCTGCCCCTGGGCCTTAATATCAGGTGAGAGTCCGCCAGGGTCGGTAAAATTGAGGACATCTGGACGGAAGCCAGGGTTCGCGATTGATCCACTCATTGTGCTTACTGTGGGATCGGACAAATTCTCGGCTCATCGCGGTACACTAGTCTTGGATGCTTCCTAGTCTTGGCACTTGTCTCGAACTACTTCAAACCATTATTGCCAATTCCAGCAGAAGCTGCTGTAACGAAAGCTCATATTTATTGCAGATAGGAATATTGCACAGTATTCACAAATCTGCGTCCCCTAAATTGTTGCAAGCATCTAGTTTGGATACATTCGATAGAGAGCTAGTTGCCCTCACACTAACTGCTGCTCTCTGCTCTCCGCGCGAGTATTGTGTTCGCCCTGTTCTTTATCTTCTACTTTTCCCATTGCCCTTTCTAGCTGGCTCAACAATCAACCGCTTGAAAACATCGTCATGCCGTTGTGTCAATCGTTCATCACCTGTCTGCAGTCAGCTTCGTCCGAAAGTCATCTAGTCATCTCCTTTCAAGAGCTTACAGAATTCCCTGTACGCCGCCTGCAGCCTCAGGAGAACAGCATTGAGGACTTCGTCATCTTCTCCAACATCCTTCTCTGACTGCCAAGTCATAGTCATAGGCGAGTCGATCCCACGACATAATGTGCCATACACAACAGTCAATCGTTTATACATGAACGCGGCTTTCTCCAGGCGCCTTTCGTGACCGGTACGACCTGATCTGTATTAGCACTTCTTCTCATCCCAATCCTCTCAAAGTTTCGTAACTTACGTTTCCCATGTCTCGGCAAACCCAATCTAATCTCATCCCTCACCATGCGCTCGCGATACAACACTATCAGTCTCAACAAGCAAATACCTGCAACAATACGATTATGCTCGTTCGATCCAATGATCTCTCTCAAATTGTCAAGCTCGCCAAAGATATGTTCTTCCGCTGTCTCAAAGCCTTCCGCGGCTCGGAGCCGGATCTGATCGTGGATTGTTTCAGAGACGTATCGTTGATTATGTGATGGTGGCCGGGAGAGCAGGTCGTAGGAGCCATCGTGGAGGTTGATGAAGCCATAGGCTACAAGACCGTTGAGACTTGCTATCCGGAGTGTATCATTGGCGAGGTTACGCTGGTGAATTGTCAGTCGCGAATCAATGATAGGATGGGAGGTACTCACCAGTCGTGATATTCGACTTGGTCTGCAGTAGTGCAGGAGAAAGGCGTCCAGTAATGGTGTTAAGGAGCCAGAGTGGCTCCCATCGGAGAAGCAGAGGATCTTTCTGCCAAACAGATCGAGTCGGTCGACGCTAGGGAGCGAGCTTGGCACAATCACGTATCGTTGATCATGGACGAAGTGGCTTGTGATGTAGATGCCATTTTCTCTGCGAAGACACTTCCAGCGGCAAATGGGTAATGATTGGCACTGCATGACTTCTAGTTGAAGTTTCGCAGTGTTTGGCCCGCCATCGACCCAAACCACCACTCGTTTTGGTGCGCCAGTCAAACATGTCTCGATGTTTTCCAGCTGTCCTTTTCGAGCCAAAAGAGAGCCGTGAATATCTATAGTTCTCAGTGTCTGGAGATTTTACAATGTTAAATCCTTGACATACCTTTCACCCCAATGTAAATATCCTTGAACTTATTCCTCCAGCAAACTTTACAAGCAAGTAGCGGATCTTGCGCCGCCTTCAGACAGCGATTACACACTGCCTCCTCACTGCACTACCTTTCGTAAGTACATCTTGTCTTTAATCTCGAGCGGTGTGTCAACTTACCGAAACCTTTCTGGCGCGACAAGAGAAGCAAGCGCCATTCTCTCTGACCTTCTTTACTTTCTTCCTCTCTTCTGGTCCGAAAGCCTTTCTTTTCCCCTTGGCTACGCGCAATCCTGGACTTGTTTCGAAATTCACTATGAGCTTGTCCATTTCCGGTGGAGCTTCGCCAGGTCCTGGTAGATCGGGTGGCGTATTGAGATGGATTATGGATAGAGTGCCAAAGTCAGATTGTGAAGAGATCGGAGTGGTATTTCCACGCCGCTGAGGACCACTATCGCTCGCCAACGGAGAAAGCGAATTCGTCGGCGTGGCCTTGATCTCGGTCCAGGTGAAGCTGGGCTCCTCGTCTTGTGTGTCGTAACTTGGTAGCCGAGCCTCAGCCGATGTTGTATCCGCCCCTGAGGTGCAACCCCGGCTGAAAAATGCGGTATTTACTCCGGAAGACCCAAGCACGAAGACATTGCTGAGCCCTTCCCCTATTGGCATGCTCCGAGAAATCTGCTCGCATTCCTCGATAGGTAACGAATCTGGGATCCGAAAGCTATTCTCGAAGCAGGGTGAGCAGTAGTCTACCCCTAGGCTATAGCTTTGAGGGCGAGAAGTATTGTAGCCATGGGGTATACTCGATAGTGGCACCGTCATCGTCTCATCTGAAATCATGAAGGACGTCAAGGCTTCCGCAGAAGATATATTTGCAGTCGCCACTTGCCATGGCATTAAGCTTGGGAAAGGAATGAGATTGTTATGTGACGCCTCTCCAGTGGTTGGAATTGGAAGGGACACAGATTCCGATGAGGTCGTTGGCAGCCAAGTTCCTGGTCCCTCGCGGCAATCAAACGAAATCTCCTGGCCGATTGGATCGACATTGAACCCATGGGCTGGGACCTTATTGAGTTGAGACATGAGAGTTTGGCTTGGGTTATCTCTGGGAAATTTCGGATCCACACTGCCCTGTAAACTACAATTACTCGGCAAAAGATTTTGAGACGATTGATCTGGTATCGCCAACTTCCAGCACTCAACGTCAACTAATAAAGTCGGGTCTAAAGCGGATGATCTCGCGAGACTGTTGGGATAGAAATCGAAGGTGCCGATGAAGGGTGACTTATTACTGGCGCTAATTGAGGCAGGTCTGTTGTCTGCGGCCGCTTTCCAGCCAAATAACTCTGGCGTATCTTCCACATCAGTTCCATATTGGGCCCTGGCATAACTGGGCTGAAACTCCATGATTGCAATTCGACATAACACGGCGCTTTGGGAAGTTGCTGATATCGGAAGAAAGATTTGTCTCCTCTCGGAAAGAGAAGGCGTGAGGATGCTGTTGACGAATTCGGTGTAAGACACAAAAACTTCCACGATGAAGGAGGGAACAATGGCACTTTCGTTACGGCAGAATCGACTTACCAATTAAAAAATTCTTGAATCGTATGACGATCCTCACCAGTGCTGCCTGATCAAACAATCACTCACTTCAAACGAAGAAAGTGCGAGCCGCGGCTATCAGCCAAGGCTGAGCAGTTTTCTGCTTCAAATTTCGTGAAACTGGACAATCATACTCTTACAACTCCGGGGAACTTATCCCCAAGCCTATATAGCTTTTCCCACATTAAAGAGGAGTAACCGCACGCAGCGTTGAGGCGAGTGGTCATCAAAAACGGTCGCTCGGTGAGTCTCGGGCATGCGTTCTCATTGGTCAGCCGTGCCGTCGGACTTTATCCTGGGAAAAACTTTGGTGGGATTCAAGGCGGCAGATTCTTCTCATCCAGTCGATCTAAAAGCCCGGATGCCTTGCTTTGAGCCTGCGGATCCGCAAGGCTCTGCTGGCGCCCTGGTTCGCACGGGAAGAACGATTGCCTTTTAGACTTTCGATCTTCCACTAGTGAAGAAAGGCCGGACCTGGCCCACAGCAAGACTCGAGATGCCCCAAATAATATGCAGCTTTTTGACTTCACTTGAAGAAGGCAGGTACGAGTTTTTTTTTTTCATAGTCAATGAAACACTCTTTCCCTCGATTGTGGCTGAGGCTGTGCTGGCCCGCCCGCGTTCGTCGGGTAGCTTTAGCACCGAGCCTCCCCCAAGTTTAAATTGCCCATATGAGTCTTGGAAGCTTACAACCCTATTTGTTTCGTACGATGCTTTTTAGAGATGACGAAGGTGGGAAAGTCTAGACTTTTCTTCCCATGACTTTCAGGTTCGAACTTATGACTGGCTCCGGAAGGCAGCAACGATCAGATTTCACAATTTCTGCGCATTGTAGAGAAACCGTATCGTCCCACAATGGGATGCTTAGCCTTGTTAACAAGGAAATATCTCTCAAAAAGAAAAGGAGAGGCAACGAAGGACACTCTGTCGCTCGGGGGTTGGTTGTTTCAGTCTGCGATCACGTGAAGCAGCGCTGCTGTGTAACCAAGCATCACTACAGTAGAAGAGCCTCTCAAGCTGTCAAGACTCTCAGAAATGCATAATTGAGAAGACAAGAATAGCTTGATTCTGAGCTAGCAATCTGAGCTTTTGCAATGCGATTCACTCACTTTGAGGCTCTTCACCTTGCATCTTCCTTGCTTTTATCTACCAACGGATCACGAACCCCTTTCCTTTGTCGGTTCTTCACAGTGCTTTAGCAGGACTCTTGAGGTATTGCTGGATTTCTCCCAGTCTCATGCAAATGCGAGAAAATACACAGAAAGTCGCATGCCAAATATCTACGGATATTGCTCATGGCTAACGCAATTAGTTCAACGACTGCTACGATCAGCTCTCCGGATCTGGAAACTCATCTCGAGATTCGATACAACATCAAAATTTCTGAAATCACTCAACTTGACCACAATGTCTTCAAGATATATCGCCACGATGATCCGAGTTGGGTAGCACGAGTCTTCGATCCCAGTTGACCCATCGAGATTGTTGAAGGCGATGCCGAGATCTTACGCTTTCTTGAACAGCATAATTTTCCTGCAGAACGATGGGCGAATCTTGAGACTGTATCTACGACGCCTGACGGGCAACATGTTTTTGTCACAGATTTTGTTGTAGGTCGCCGACCTCGCAAAGGAGAACAGCTGTTTCCTAAACTTGGAGACTTGCTCGGTCGTTTGCACACTTTGGAAACTGGGAACACTAGAGTGCTTGCAAGGAGAGGAGGTGCATGGCACCATGTTTGCCCGGAGGGTGGACCTAAAGAGGAGATCCAAGCTGCTTTGGCCATGCTTCAGGAAGCGAAACAGAGCGCACAAGCTGATCAGCTTGAGACGTATGAAAAGCTGAGGAGCAAGCTCGAGGAATGGACGATTCTGAAGACCTTCCGCACGCATTCGTCCGCCCCGACTTCGTGCCATCCAACGTCATCACTGCAAACAGTGGCGATTTGGTAGTGGCAGACTGGGCTGGTTCTGGAACAGGACCACGCGTTGCGTCACTTGGATTTCTGTTCTGCGATGCTGGGAATTCTGTACTGGGAGGACAAAACTTGAGGATGTTGTGGGAGGCATTGCTCAAATGGAGAAACTTGCGGATAGGATCACTGCAGTTACTTGCAAGGTTCTCCAGGACGGTGGGGGAAATTGAGCTGACACCTGAGTACTTGATGAGTGGAGAGACTTCACTCTAGATCCTTTAGGTCCTTTGATTCACATGACAGTATCAGGCTGTGACACTTCAACTTCAACGTACTTAATACCCTCAAAAGTTTTCCGGTACTACTTCCAGATGAAATATAGAAGAACAGTTCTTTTCACGCACTTTTCTTTCACTTTACTTATAGTTTCTTCGCTTTGCGCTCTCCCGGTCGCCCATGGACCCAGCAGGGACAAGCAACGTCTGGGTGCCCTGACTTTGATCTGTTGGTTGCTGCGCGAAAACTTCAGTGAAAGAAGCGAAGAATTTGTTCCGGAGCTTACATCCAAGCCTGCATCCTACCAATTTCTGTTGAACAGAAGTTCACAGTCGTAACGACTCCCCATTCCACTCTGCTTGACTTGCTAGTCCCAGCGCGAGGACCTGCATATGAGAGAGACATATTTAGTGATTGCATTGCCACCAAAACTTCATATGTAGTAGTCCCATTCAGCTCATGAGCAAACAGAGATTTCGCATATGGGCAGAGACGTTCTCTCTGAACTTCTGATTCATAGCATCTTCCATACCGCGAGTAATACGCTGCAAGATCTTCCCGCAGTGGATTTCATTGTCTTTGGCGTAACGATCGGAAAGCTTTTCGGAAACTGTGAGGAGCTCAATGGCTTCATAGGAAGCAACAATCCAGTATTCGAGGTGACGCTCCACAGGCTTAGAATCCTCAACTTTGCTTGCGTCCGCTTTTTATTCTGAGACCTTCAAGGCAGCTGATTGCATTTCTGGTGGAAGGATCTTGACCTGGCCCTGTTCCTCGTCGAGGATTTTCTCAATGCGTACCGCACCGGATTTGAACATTGGCTGTTTTAAGATAGGGCCCCACTTCTCTGTGAAGAATTATTGTTAACATATATCATAGTCGAATGGCCTGGATCTGGTCGCCCACCTTGAGTAAGCTCGTTGGCAGCTGGCGATCTCTTATCTGGCGAGTCAAAATAACTGCCGCCGCATTAGCATACACTCAGCTTCGAATTAGATAAGCTCCTTACCCAAAATGGAACGGAACGAACGTTTGACCAGGTGAATCCTTCCAATAGACACAGGCATCTGTATTTCGCCTCTTAGGCTTTTGACTATAACATCTTCTCCATCCTTGACGCCAAGATATTCCCCACCAACTTCTGATATTTGGATAAAAGGTGCAGGAGCCGCTTCCTGCAATGTTTTGGCACGACCAGTCTTCGTTTGGGTGTAGAAATGATACACTTGTCAGCCCGTCGAGAGCTGCAAGGGATATTCTTTACTCGGCGCCTCAAGATCTGGAAAATAATGCGCCGCTTTGAAGAATGCGAGAATTGGCAAGGATAAGGTCCTTTGAGGCCGATCATTCGTATGTTTCTTTTTAATATCGAAGTCTGCGATTGTGTGTCTGCCCTACAGTACAGAACAGTACGGTAGTGTCGGACAGTAGAGCCGGGCCGGTTAGAGTGTGGCTGAAAAGGATTTTCCGCACTTGCCCCCAACCTCCCCGGAATTAACCCCTCACCGAGCTCCAGCGGGGATCTTCGACAGTTAAGCGAGGCAGCTGTAGGCCCGTGCACGTAGAATTAGGGGAATCACCAACCGCTAACATGACTCAGATGTTTCACAACCGAATACATGGCGTTGTAAGACATACCATATCACTGGTTAATGTATACAAGGAAACACAACCGCGGTTTGTGCCGTGCCGACGCCTTACGGAGTCCCCGGTATAGGGGCAGAATGGGTTTTCCCCGCTGATTACTTTATACAATCCTCGCATCAGCTATCATTACTGAAGCTTGGAGTTTTAGCCTTAACAGATATGTCTCCACTCCTTGTACGCCGTACCTTGTTCACAGATTTATCTACGTGCTAGCATTCTGCATTGCATTATCTGGTCAATTAAACTAGCAATCTAGCATAGTTTAGACCAGTTACCCAGATCTGAACCTCAACCGAGCGGTCCCTCCCACACTACACCGATTCCCTACATCTCCACCTTCGACTCGCGACCTTCAAGCAGGCGGTAGTAACACATGAGCTCGAGTTTCCATGTTCCTGAGCACCGTCAAAGAAGGTCGTAGCAAGACTGTCTTCGTCAGTGTGACAATAACCTTTATCTTCGCCAGCATTTTCGTCGCCGCTCGTCTTGTCACTCGGGTCTGCATCGTCAAGAATCGCGGCTGGGATAACCACTGTATTGTTCTAGCATGGGTGAGTGAGCTTCCAACCCAATGCCCAAGTCTGAGACTCGAACAGCGTCTGATGTATATCCTAAAAGATCTTCGCCTTTGGCATGTCCTTTGCCGTCGACTTCGGCACAACCAAGGGCCTGGGCCTCCATGATGTGGACATCCCCACTGCCTGGGATACGCCAATGCTGGTGGCCGAGTACGTGGCTATCGTTCTCTTTAACCCAGCACTGATGGCTACTAAGACTTCTATCCTACTCCTTTACCTCCACCTTACTCGGGACCAGAAGAAGTTCCTCCACATCGCGTCTTACGTGACGCTCGCCGTCGTCAATGTTGGAGGGGTCGCACTCACCTTCGTAACAGCCTTCCAATGCCGCCCCGTGCAAGCCGCGTACAATATCGCTATCGCGAACCCTATCTGTATCTCCATCGAGACCATCTACCTAGCCTCAGCGCCCGTCAACATCGCCACCGACCTCGCCATCCTCGTCCTCCCCATCCCCATCCTCACGGCCTTACTCCTGCCACGGCGGCAAAAGACTATCCTAGTCCTTACCTTCCTGTTAGGCGCCTTCGTCACCGCCGTCGACGTCGTGCGGATCTGTTTTATGCAGCTAGCTGCCACCAGCGACGACATGCTACCCAGGCTTAATCTGACGAGCCTAGATTTCTCCTACAATGCTGGCATGGCCCTGATGTGGTCGACCGTCGAGGTCAACGTGGGCATTATCTGCGCCTGCATTCCCACCCTAAGGCCGTTGGTCAAGCGGCTCGTCCCAGAAATGGTTTCGGAGCGTGCTCATAGCAGCGAGTTGGTAGAGGTCTCTTACTCGTCGCAAGGTGTAACTTCCCTTAATTCTCGCAAAAGCAAGATGCTTCAGCCGAGATCACCAACGGAAGCGTCTACCGCCGCCGCAGCAGATCTGCAATTGATATACTCGGAACAACCAGCCGAAGAGCAACAGCAGCAGCAGCAGATGAACAGGGAGCCTAGGATGGTGCTGGAGCAGAAACGACCGCCTACCCAACAGACCGAACACTCCGTCCTTTTTGGATTCATCCACATGGAAGAACAACCCAAGTCCATGCTGGACGTAGAGGGCTTAGAGTCCTTCAAATACTGGGCCTTGATCGCCGGACTCCTCTTCTTCGTGGGATTCGCCTATGGCATGCTCATCTCCATAAGCAGCGAGATATTCACCGTAGTGAATGAAGCCCAGGCCATAGGCATCTCATCAGCCATCTACGGCGGCTCTGCCATTGGGCCCATCTTGGGGCAATGGATTCTGCGCCGCGTGGGATTCAAAGCCACGTTTGTAACCTCCTTGGGCATATCCTGCGCTGGAACTCTCATGTTTTGGCCGTCTGGAGCCTTACATTCCTATGTCGGCTTCGTCGTCTCCAGCGTCGTCGTCGGCTTCGGTTTGGGCTTGTTAGACCTCACCTCGAACGCATTTTTCATGCTCTGTGGTCCACCCCGATACGCTGAATTCAGGTTACTCTTGGGGCAAAGCGTCGAAGCCGTCGCTGCGGCAATGAGCGTCCTACTTTCGGTGAAAGTCATCTCTGTGGACGTGATCGACTCTCGCAGCTTGATTATCGTCCAGTGGGCTTACCTAGCCATCGCCGTTCTCACCGTCTTCCTCGGGCTCTTCTTCCACTACATTCCATTGCCTGAAGCAACTGATCCGGAGCTGAAAAACCAACTTGACAGACTGAGGATCGACCCTTCGCAGAAATACTGCAATGGCTTCCCGGTGAATTTCACATCCTTGGCCATAGCAGCTCTATCAGCCTTCTGTACAGGCGGTGGCTTGATCTGCATCCGTATCTTCAGCAGCGACCTTTTCACCAACATCTCCACCAAGACCAGCACCTCGCTGCCCCTTGGACTCTCCGATTTCAGCATCATCCTAACAGCCATCTACGCCATTAGTCAAGCTCTATTCGCGGTCCTCACGCTCTTCATCTCCCCGCGCATCCTCCTCCTCTTTGCCTACGTAGGCTGCATCGCTTTCTCTGCGCTTCTCACAGCCTTCGACTTCCCCTCCGTTAGCGGCGTCGAATCTTTAGCCCTCGTCTTCGCTATACTCGGGGGCTCTATTCCGTCTCTGATCTTCGCTATCGGGATGCGCGGCCTCGGAAGGTGGACGAAAATCGCTGCCTGCGTGCTTGAGAGCGCGACTGACTTTGGTGCTTGCGTTGCGCCTTTTATCATGTTAGGTGTGCTAAGGGCGGATGGCCGGTATTCGTTTGGTGTTGTTGTTGCCTTCTTTGTTGCTGGGTGTGTTTACCCCCTTTACCTTAACTTGTTTCGTGCTGCGAGACACTTGGTCGATGCTAGATCTTACGAGCTGTTGTGAACATGATTTCTTTATTCTCACTTAGAATTCAACCCTCAACATTCTGGTCGTTGTATGTTAGGTATCAACTACAAGTGGCTCTCACCAGAAATCCAACCACTATAAAAGGCTGGATTCCTCTGGCTCGGGTTACTACGAGACCTCGAAATCAAAATCAGGTGGAAACTCATTGATAACCGATCAGGCTCTTTTGAAGTGAGTTGGTGTCCATATATATGGTAAACATTCTTGGTAAACTTCGACCATTTCTCTTTGCTATCCAACGCCGTGAAGCTAAATTCATGTATCGGGTGGCACTAGCTGTAAATATGTCAAGGATCTCGCAGCCTCTGTACTTGCTCGACTGGCCACCATATCCACCGACGATGTTCTTCAGTCAGCGAAAGACAAATCTGAGTCATCAACTGAGTACTCCAGCCTTCACCCCACCAATTTGAGTTCATCTGATGAAGAAGCACACAGAAGAATGCAAATATGGAGAGTCATTCTTATGTCTGATCTTTTAGCAGAAGTAGATACTCCTCTGAGACGCGATAGATCCAAATGAAGGCATCTGTAGGCCCATAGATGTACTGGTAATAGGAGAAAGCTGGAAATTATTTACGGAGCTCTGCGGTCATCGTCTCGGAACATCAATTCGATGCATGTATCAGAGTAGAAGATACAATTCCCATTCGAATTTCGACCAGGAGTGGACCACAAGGGGATCATCGATCCTTTTGACCATCCCATCCCGGATGCGAAGTATATCCGAATAGACAAGCCTGCACACCCAAACCAAAACCGACGGGTAGCTGGAAACGATTTCCGAGAGAATGATCTCGTTATTCCTTCTGGGGATACCATCAGACCCCATCACGTATTGGCTTCTGCAGCATTGGGATCAGGGAGGCCGTTGTGACGCGTGGCGATATTATCAACGGGCTCGGAATTAGTCTCTCGCGAGAATCTTGTCGAGCATGGCAATCATATCCGAGATAGTAGTGGACCCTATATTGAAATAGTCCTGCCTGGAATGGGGTGGAAGTGACCAACATTGGCATCGTCGGCGATGCTGTGAAAGTTTTTGAAGCACTGATGTCAAAAGGATTGAGGGAAATTCCGTTTGATGCAATCATCACTACATGCACGGTGTCAACAGGGAAATTCGATTTCATAAGAGAAGGCCTGGAAAATTTGGGAGCAAATGTGTGATTCCACAAAATGGCAATCCAGCCAGGACATCCAGTGTTCTTTGCCACGATCCCAGATAAATCCCGGAAGCAGGCGAACGGAATCGGAAACATCGATCCATCAATGCCGGCGCATCGATCAGAAACCCCCTTTTTCGGCCTCCCAGGCAATGCAATGGCCTCAGTACTATGCCTTCGATTCCTCGTAATACCCTATCTCCGAGCCCTACACTCCCTTGACCAGACTGAATCCTCAGAGGCCTCAGAACCAGCAGTCTTGAGGAGCTCCCGAGCGTATCATCAAATGCGATGAACATGTGGAGCCCTGCTCAGCAGGTTTCAATAAACCCCCATATCTGCAAGCATTCTGGCATGGAAAACGGGTTCCGGAACGAGGTAAAGCGAGCATTTCTGCTGAACAAGGATCCAATAAGATAAAGCCGTAGTTAGATGCGAATTATTAGGTTGGTGTTCCTGCTGGGAGTGGTGTTGCTGAACCAGGAGATATCGTCCAAACTTTTGAAATGTATCCAGACTCTCTAGAGACATAAATCAACGACCGCCTCTTGAAACAATGACCTTCATAGCCGCTTCCCACTCCTCCTTCGTATTAGTGCCAGTGATCCACTCCTGTCGCAACGGACTGACCATCTTGCCTCCAACCTGATTTATAACACCATTCAGCCCATTCAGCCTGTTCTCAACATTCTCCTTCAACTTTGACAGAGCTTCTGGACCCCAAATTGCGATTAATGGTTCAGCGAAGCCACTGCCATTCAGGAAACACGTGACAGGAGCTTCGTATTCCAGGACAAGCTGCTGCAAAGCAGTTGGTGGCAAAAGAGGATAATCACATCCTAACAACATCCAAGTTGCTTGAGGATACAATGAATGGGCAGCGAGGAGGCCGGCAGCAGGTCCAATATCCTCCCCTTGAGCATCGAGAATGGGTTCCAACGCGGGACTCGAAACATGGCCGTGATCGTCGACTTTAGGCTCTGCTGCTGGCGAAGAAGCTTGATCGAGCTTGAATTGGATGGCTTGAACTTGTGCCTCGTCATGAAGAGAAATATATATCGTGGGGGCAGTTGGAACTGCGCTATGAAGCGTGTCGAGAGCGTGTTCGAATGAATACGAGCCATCGGGGAATTGGAGGAGCTCTTTACGTGTTCCCATTCGAGACGATTGCCCACCGAGGAGAAGCAAAGGCTTAAATATCGGATCAGGGGGTTCCGCATCCATTTTTGCTTGATTATTGTTTCTCGATTCGATGTTGTTATTTGTATCAAGTTCGGAAATGAGGAGTAGCGTTCACAAAACACCTACGGTTGATCAGGTGACCAGAGCTGGGGCATCACCATCGGAACTTAGTCCGCATCAACTCGACTGTATTGGTTGACGATCCTCTTAAAAGCCTTGGCGCAAAACTCTCGGGTAGAAGAAAGGGTTCACCCGTCAACCACTCAAAACTGTCAACCGCCCACCCCCACCCCAAATTTTGATCGATTTTTGAAAGTCTTTAGAAAATTCTAAAATCTCCATAGATTATGAAGAATAATTCGAATAACATGAATATCTTATTAGTTTTCAGAATTTGTAGTGTTGTTGCGCCTAAATCGCATTTTGGGTGGTTGAGCGTTGTGAGCGAGCGAATCCTTCTGAGTTGAACAATGTCTCGAAGACTGGTTGACGTTCTTCTTCGCCTTAGTTGAGCACCACGCAAAGCCGTGCTGCGAATCGTCTTTCCCTCCCGTTTACTACAAACTCGTCTTCGTACAATAGAGCCCGTATACAATTACAATCCTTTACCTACGCCAGACTCTGTTCAGCTCTTCACGCTACTACCCAGCATCCGTGATACTACTATTGAGGGCAACCTGACAACAACTTTTCTTTCTAACACAACCGGGATGACGCTAGAGTTCAGAGCACTTTCATACACTTAGGCCAATCTATTAATAAGGGAAATTCATTTCACAAGCCTCACGGCGTTGTCGATCATTACATTTTATGTGACGAGAGCAGTATAAAGGTCATGGAAAATCTTCACGACGCACTATGGTAGCTACGTGAACTGAGAGAGTCTTCGCTACTCTGGGATTGACGCAGGCTATATCAACTAAGAAGATGTTGATTTAAAAAAAAACCATCAGCTCGAATTGATGTCACGTATATATTCAGGTGCTTTATTGGTAATCATATGGCTTAGTAAGGAAGACTCAATAACCTATAAAGCTATTCAAGCTATTGAGAAAAACAAAGATAGTGTGATGGGGCGGATGCAGGCAGTAAAGCTACACCAAAAAAGTACACCCACAGACTCTTGTGCTTTCTACATTGCAGGAATGGGTAACTCACTAAGAACTGAACGGCAACTGATTCATCTGGAGGAAATGGGTCAAATGTATGAATTGTAGTTGTTGAATAACTAAGAGGGTTGGGTGCGGGAGAGGATAAATACGCAGTGAAATGCGCAAATTCCCCTGCAAAACTAGCCCACCTACTTGGCCCCACGACAATAGCGTTATTATGAACTCGATATTGTTCTTAGGGCCTCATTCCACAAAAAGGAACTAGCTTGATTCTATGACTAATCTAGAACGGGAAGCTATAGCAAACTTTCTTCTACGAACGTGGTTTAGTAGATTATAGACGCTCTAAGAAGTTCTATTGCCTGTAAGAACGATATCTCTCCGTGGTTCTCGAGGAGTAGATATAAGCCTCACGGCAATGTTCGCTAGAAAAATGTTACGAAACAATTAGAACAAGCGAATTATTTGCGAGAGCACGAGGCCTTCTAGTGTCGAGTTCGCGATCCGTCGACTTGGCGCGGCCGCTATTAACGCAGCTTTGCCACCGAGGTGATTCTTGCTTATATGAAACCTCTCAGCTCGTTACGTAGACGGAAATCTCAATGTAAATCGCACTACTCAAACGTAACCTACTTGGATGAATCTCACTGATGTCTGGGAGCTGGCTAATTGTTGCACACTATTTTCTTTGAGGCAGGTGCCGTGCTAGCGTCGATGATCCTATACGAATGATAACAGGGCATATAGCCGGACGCTTTATTACTCTTACTTATCTAGAGCTACTTTACTACTAAGGCTAGACTATATCATCTCTCTGAATGGAAATTTGTTTCGGATGTATTTTTACTATGTATTTATCCTCTCCCGCACTTAACCCTCTTAGTTAAAAAAATACAACTATAATTTATATATTTAATCCATTACCTCGAGATCAATTAGTTGCTGTTCAGTTCTTAGTGAGTTACCCATTTCTATAATATAGGCAGTATATAAGTCTTGGGTGTACTTTTTGGTGTAGCTTTACTGCCTGCATTCACCCTATTACAGTATAATAAAAGAGAGGACTACTCCTATATTTCTTCTTATATCCTTCTTTCCCTTTATTTAAACTATTCGGTCCCTACTTTATAGTTACGTATTCGCTAGAGACCGTTAATAAATGTAATAGGAGTACAAGTAGGAGACGTATTTACTGAGCTAGGGCTCAGCATTTAGCGCCGAACAGTAGAGAAGCCCTGAAGAGACTAGGGAAGGACCGAACAGAAGGGGCCATAAAGTACAGAGTGACCCAGGAGCTGGACCTCAGCCACCTCCGAAGGAATCAGAAAACGGCCATACGAGCTTATACGAAGCCAGCTACTAGTATAGCTAGTACAGGGAGCCAGTGGCTAGGGATGGAGTATGCGTAAGGACTGCTGACCCTACTTAAAGGAAGACAAGCTTGAATTTATTATTCACAAGTACATAGGTACTACAGAACCTCTTTTCAACTACTACGAATACAACCACTATTGTCTCTTTTCCCTATTGCTACTTCTCTGATATACTGTGATCCCTCCTGTTGCCCTCCAGCTACCTGCAGCTGTGACATTAAACCTATACCGATATCGGCCGGTCGATTAGTCTACTAACACTAGATATACTAATGCTCTAAAGATGAACTTTCTATTTTAGGAATGCCGCTTTTAATCCCAATCTCGAGTTACAGATGATATTTGTTATCTTTATCCGTCTTCACTTCTACTTCTCTGTCTCTTTATTCAATAAATAAATAACTCTAAGATGATGTATAAAGGAAATTTCTGGAACCGTGGTTCGGGAAACTCCGCAAAAACTATAAGCCAAACCTGCATCTGGAAATAGCTTTCTCGAACCCGATCCCAGACCTAAACGCCTCCGATAATGATTGATAGGTCACCCCTTATAAGCTTATGATATGATGCCAGCTTAGCAAGAGTATGTATATTATGGAGAGTAGGGCAACTATTACCTTAATAAGATCACTTGATAAACGCGGCAAAGTCAGGCGCCAAGCTTATGATTAGAAGTAGAAGTATGATTGATTTAGAGCCTTCTAGAGCCATGACACTAGCAATGGTGAAGCATTTCTAGATCAAAATAAATCCACTGAATTCTAAGGTTTTTGCTAATGCTTCTTTAGGAAGGCAACTTCGTTAATGGCACAGACTGGTATTCTATTCGGTTGAAGTAACATATCCTGCTTCGAACGTACACAATGAGTTGCAATTACTTTTTTCCCTTGAGGATCTGAATACCGGAGATACGCCGGATGGGGCATCCAATATAACTATTGGGCTTGATTCTTTTTCAATAAGCTTAACTGGCAATTCATTTATTTGATCGTTGATAGGTTAATGGCTCGGAAAGCAATGACACGATCTGGTTTGGAGATTGGAATCATCTCATGCTAAGGAATTTTTTGATTCGAATTTCTTTTATATCTAGTAAGCGAGTTCACTGTAATTGAATATGAATCCGAGACGAAAGTGGGGTGTCGTGTCTACTGTGCTGTCAAAGCGAGCCCAACTTAAAGGGTTACACAAGAAATGGAAAAGGCAGGGAAAATCCCAAAGGAAGGCGCAGACAGCCTTCCAGCAAAATCAAAATCACGTATTGCGATTAGATGCTCTTGTTCGTCTGAATAATGTATTGAAGCGAAATCTGTGAGGTATCGTTGTAGATTAGTGTAGGAATGGGCTCTAGAATACTTGGGCAGATGGAAACCTTTCACTTAAAGCTATTGGGGAAGACCAATCGTCCCCCGACCTTTGAACATCGAGCAATCTAGTAGGTTATCCTTTGGTGGGTCTGTTATTGGAACTTCCTAGAAATCGAAGAGAACAAATAAATCGCAACATGACTTCAGATTGCGACTTTTCATCTAGCATCATCTACATATAACAAGCTGTCCATTTTGTAACTAATCTAACCTATGTAATTGGTCCACTGAGGTTTGACCGTCCCCGCCGGATCGTAATGCACAATGTACCAGTACGCCGAAAAATAAAAGACCCTGCAGAAGAAATCAAAAGCCAGCACGTTCGGCCACCTTGTCTTTCCAGGTCCACCTCCGTGTCCAGGTACAACTCTAATTCGAAGTCCACCTCTATTTCCAACTTCACCTCTATTGCCAGGTTCTCCTCTACTTCCCGGCTCACAGAATAACACCCATTTCTTGGTCAGCGAGAAGAAATATAGCATCCATGAGAAACACGAAATGATAACAGAAACCATGAAATACAACGAACTGAAACGATGGTCCTGTATATTAGCTGAAATAATATGGGTTACAATTATAAAAAGCAAGAGGATTCCCATATAGTAGTCAGGTAATGGCTCTTTCGCGTCGATTTTGGGACCGATTAGCAAGAACGTAAACCGCACACCGATGAACCACCATCTGAGTATCAAGACCGGATCGGGAGGTATCCCTTTCATGTCGACCGTCGCAAGAATACCAAGCTGGAGAAAAATCGCAGCCCAACCGAAAACCGTCTCCCAAGGTACTATCTAGTACTCCTCCAGCCGCCTCAGCGCATCGATTTCGGCGGGTTCCAACTTTGCGTCGTCTTCGGCCCATGCCAGCCAGAACGTCACTTCCACCACGAAGAAAGACGAGAAGTAGAAGCAAGCCCATAATTGCGTCCATAGAATTCCGGAGCAAACTATCAGCTTGGGTAATTGTGTGACCACCCCTACTGCAACGGGCAGGTATAGGAGATAAGCATTGTACTCTGGGGACAGAAGTCGCCTAGGCCTAGGCTCTTCATTGACGGCCTCTCCAGGCCTGGGCTTTTTGTCGACGAGACCGCGTGCGGTTCGGATCTCTTTAGCCGCCTGTCTGAGTGAATGTCCATGGCAATACTTATAGATTAGGGACCGAATGAGGATGAAAGCAGTGTCCGTGGCGCAAACGATCGGCGAGCTGCGGAGATAGATTCGCAGAGAAGCATCGAAGCCGCAGGTTTTCCCTGTAGGCTCACGGGGCTGTAACATCGAGTTATGGCAATAGGCAATAGGCCATAGTACGCGCTTTGCCAGGAGACTTCGTTGGCCGATGCCATTAGGGGGAAGGTTTAGCGATTTCGTCCCGCTTGGAAACAAATACTTGTGTAAGAATGCTTTGGACGAAAAGGTATTGATTGAACGATGCTTTGCGGCGAGTACGGAGGTATGGGGATGAAACTACAAGCCCACGATGGACAGTGTCGACATTGTCGAAAGGCTGTAGAGGTCTCTCTACTGTTAGATTAAACTAATGCAGGGTGACGGACTTGCCTAACTCAGCTGAAATACTTGCGGATTGGGAAAGCGTTGAAGGAACCCATGCTGAACAATGAACAATATGGTCTGCGCTTATGCACGTCTTTATCTTCAACATGAAAGATTTCCAAGAAATCCAACGCTTCATAAATAATCAGGACCCAACCAGGATCTCATACAATATTTGACTACTATTACTTGTACTCATTTATTTTACTAATAATGCTAGTCGCTTTTTCAGTACCCTGAAATGTTCAGAGTGAATTTGCCGTTTGAATATTGCGCTACTCGACTGACATGACCGACTCATCTGGTACAGAAAAAAAGACAATTTTTTCTCATTCAGTCATCCTACTATACTTCACTCGTGAATTCTAATAACTTCAAGTTATAAAGATTTCCTGGTTAAACGCACATTTCCAAACTGCGTTGAACATTACCCGGGGTATGTGCTCCACTTTATAAACTATAAACCATCATTATTGTGGTGTAAATATATCACAGATGCAGAAAAGTTTATAGAGGCGCCTGGCCAGAAGATGGATACAACAAACCAAGACATCGAGCCTAGGTATGGACGAATTGAACCTGGCGTCTGTTTGTCTCCAAATACAAAGGTTAGACTAGAGTCAGATGACCAACTTCCTGAGATTCGAAATTCTGGCTTCGAGTACTTTGAGAAAACTCCCTCTCTTACGGCCAATCTACTCCGAAACAATGGATCTCGGACTAGGCGAAAACCACTACCGCTAACACCAACGGAATGGACTGAAACTCGTCCTGGATCAAATCTTTCTGTCTCTTCAGTCTCTGCACCAACTTTTAGGGATCACAAACAGCCAGCCCAGATAACTGCAGTTCGTACAACTGAGAGGGTTTGCACCGCCTGGATGGCTAAGGGAACCTACGGCAGCGGCTAAGATGAAGTCGACCGAGACCATTGAAATATGAAAACCACGAACGAAAATGTCCACTTCGCAACTGACATATTCTAATCTTTCCTCTTCTCTCGCCATCAGTTAACAACACATTTCCAGGACGGAACGAAAAAAATATAAACCCGGTCAACCAGTGACCTTGTTCGACAGGAGCAATTTCGTTTCAGTATTGATCGACGGAAAAACAGTGGCACTGATAGATGACAAAGCCAGCTTGAACGATCTGTAGTTCGAGGGGGCGAAGTTTGGGTCTACTGTCCTCCCGATTCTATTCTCCGCTATCGTTGGAGGTACCCTGCGATTACTGCCTAGGTGGAAGGCTGAGAAAGGTTCATAACTTGATGTATGTCGGTTTTCTGCATTGGTTTGGCAGCGCTAATCTCTCAATTTTCAAGACCCTGAATTGCTATTCGGAAGCAGATCTGTTGTCAGCACCCTGTTCATGACGTTCGCACTACGGACATTGCTGGTCCTCAACTTTGGACTCCCAATTGCAGGGCAAGCTTCAATGCGTTTTTTGAGCCTGCGAAATGTGGCGGGCGAGTAAGTGAATGCTCTTGGGCACTACTTCCCGCGCCAGGCATCTGTCCAAACTTTCCTGTAGAGAAGATGGTAACACCAAGTCGAGAAAGCGGGTATCTCAGTGCGATGGCTTTTGGAAGTCAAGTTGGCATAAGTACGACAGTTTATAGTGGGAGTGGACCATGCGACTTGGATGGCTATTGATGAGTGCTTTAGCTGCACGAATAAAGAATATCACACTTAGTGAATGATAAGGTCTACTGTCAAGAATGTGGCATTTCTAGCGGTTGGGGCTAGAAGGCGTGGTGTATCCCAAATCTGGCCTTGTTTGCACTTGGAAAGTCGTAAGGGAGCAAAATTGCCAGCGATTGACTCCGTTGAAATAGCGCGAGCAAGGATTTTGTTTATCGATACGCATTCCATTCGTACTCCAGACATTAGTAAGTGGTTTAAGGGGTCAGTAGATTTCTGCTCTTCTCCTAGCCTCTGGCAAGATTGTCGATTGCAGGACCAGATTGTTCCTTATTGAACACAGTGGTTCGTGCCTAGAAGCTCCTTAAATAGTACGTGGGAAAGTAAGCAAACAGAAGTGCGCAAGGAGCATGGTCTCTACGAGTAATGATGCGGGAAATTATTTGCTGTAATAGCATTTGCTTATTTGCTGTTGAGGGCTAAGATGTCAAGTCGTGCTGTACCACACATTTATCCACCCCATCTGTCCCACCACCTCAATGCATAATCCACTCCTTGCTCCTTACTCCCCTCTGAAGATTCCGAAATCAACAGCATCGAGTAACCAAATCGGCGAAGTCTCCGCCACGCTTGCCCAGCTCGCAGCAGTTGTAAAGCTCCTCTGGAAGTGGCATTGGGGAACGGACTTCGACTATATGGCTTGTTAGATTGAGCCTCTTGGCTAGACATGGGTTGATAAGATACCAGTTGGTGCTGGGACAGCAAGGCTGACCGAGATCAGAAGGGCGGCCATGGTGAAGAGTTGCTTGAACTGCATTTTGACGCGCTGTGGGAGTGCTGGGAAGTTGTTTCGTTTTGAGATCTGAGTAGTTGTGCTCGACTCCAAAAAGTGCCGATCAGATCCCTTCTTATATTTTCGGAAGACAAGTGAGACGACAGAGAGAATCACCTGTTAAAACCTCCTTCCTTATTCGATCAAGCTCTCTCACGATAGTGATCATCACCCTGTGGGACTTGGTTAATGATAGAGGAAACCCAATCCGGCGTCCCTGCACCAACTAGAATGTCGGGGGTCCCAACACCAAAGCTCCATTTGCGCCAATCCTCGTGGCAAACGCTTTACCCTAGTTATAGCTGATCATTTGGGATTCTGCAGTACTTGATAGATCTCCACGAGCCACCTACTTAGACGGTTCCTTTGCGAGTGGTCCGACTTCTTGGACAATGGGTTCCCCACCGCTCATCCACTCAAGTAAGTTCCTTGCCTCTAGTTGCTATGTGGGACCTTCCACATCGAGAGTCCGAGCAGTGTCACTCTCCATGAGAGCTCCGAATTCAAGGGAATTCTAGATCTTTGCTTCAAGTGGTCTGTTTCTTTAGCCTACACTTTCCTTGGTACTTGCAAATGGAAACTTGATACAAGCTTCCCGGCAACTCTAGGCGCCCCTGCGGGCCTACATTGCAGTTCCACAGAGCCAGCACGGTTGTGTTGAGCTATGTAACTTCAGCACAAAGACGAATATCTCGGCAAAATGGTAAATGCCAAGACGGAAGCATTCACCATTGACGCGGACATCCGAATTTGTGGTCTGGAAGCAGTTGAATAGAACTAAAAAGGAAGGTCGATGATGTGAGATTGCGTTTGTGATCAGATTGGATGAGATACAAACGACTTGAAAGGGTGCAACGTATTCCTATTCTAGTAGAGAAAAGCAAGATCTGGACTCCAACTTGTGCAGAATTAGAAATGCTCGAAGAGATCCACAGACCAAAAGATGAGTATTGTGTTTAATCATCAGTAGCCTTCAAGGTCAGAAACATTCCGTAAGCTGAAGAAATACCACGTCAAGCACCTCTCGAAAGTTTGAAAGAGCTTAATACTGCGGCATACAACTCGATTGCATGACGGTAGCAATGGCGTAGAATACGGTAGTGCGAATCAAACTAGGTTCGCTTCTGCATGGTCCGCAGCTTGCCTCTGAAGATGCAACGATTTAAATCCTTCGTTCAAAATAGGAAGGTGGGGGATAAGGGAAAAAGACCGAGTGCGGCGTAGATATGGCGGGGGAGCTTACCCGTCTATCAATCCGAAGATCCGAATGTAGCAAAGTGCAAGAACACGAATCATTTGTTGAGAAACCTCTGTGCCAAGGAAAAGCTTCGTCTTCACAGCAAGTTCTGGTCGATGTTGATCCCTCACTCTGCAGTGAAGGACGAATGCACCTTGTCTAGTAGGTAAGCCGAGGAACACCAAGCTGAAGTCAACTGACGTAGATTCAGAAATTCGGGTCCGTTTCAGTAATTTGCTGTGGCACTGGCTTCAATCAACTTGTCGATACCTATGGCTTCACACGCGCGAGGATGCTCGAGGAGAGAGAAAGGATATCAGTATATTGCTGGAGAAGACTCCTTCGCAGACGACACATCTGAGGATGCTCTACTCCCTCAACTTGGAGAGCGAAAGACCTGCGCACTCTTGTATGTCTTAACGATTTTGAATGTTGTCATATTCGCCATGACTCTTCTGCTTTTCATCTTGATGAGATCGGGAACTACATTAAGAGAGACCCAACGGAATAGAATACTGAAGGAGTCATCTTTCTACTGTGGGTCCTTCAAACGCTGCGCTGCTTTCAACTACTGACATGTTTGAAGCACCAATCTTCGATAAAATGGACATTTCGTCAAGCCCAGTAATGCTGAATGGGACACTGGCAGACGAGCAAGACCCGCCTTCCATATATCGACAACTGCCAAGCCCCGAAGTTGATGCAGAATGGAAGCGTCTCTCTCCCTCAGGATTCATAATCTTGAATACCTCCGAAATCACACGACTTGGAAAAGATCCCTCAAAGACTGCACGAACGCCAATTGAATGGGGATATGGACCGGACGCCCACTTGGGTCGAATTGACGCCTTCCATCAGATACACTGTCTCGATGTTGTTCGACGGCGCATGTTTCCAGATTACTACACAGAAAGAAAGATTTTGGAAGATGTTCATCCGATGCACTGTCTGCACTTGCTGCTTCAGAACTTGATGTGCGATGCGAGTGTTGATATCATCACCCATAATTGGATGGAGACGCAGGAGAGGCCGTTTCCAGACATGAGTCTGAATAGACAGTGTCGGGACTTTGAATCAATCATTGATTGGCATGAAGCACATAGGATACCTAATGGGATGGGGGAGATCAAGGAATTGAAGATGCCTCCTGATGTAACTCCGCTGCCACTGTCCCCTCAGCTGCGGGAACTTTTGGAGAAGTTTGAGAACCAACGGATGGAAGAGACAACGCAAAATAGAATTTAATCTAGACATAGCCTAGACTTCTCTCTCTTGCTTCGAGAATTATTTAACACCTTCGTGCTACCCAATTGCCTAGCCAGGCTATTTAGCAGGTTAAGGTCTCGTTCGTTATCGCAATTAAGCAGACAAATCACGCCATCAACTAAGAACGGCCATGCACTACCACCCATCGCATCAATTCGGTTCATACCATCAGGTCCGCTTTCTAGCCACTAAGCTCTGGTAAAAATCGTGATCGTAGCCAATGCATTCAAGGTACTCGTACGAGAGTCTCAATGAGGTTGTGGTGGCACTTGCGGGCTGTATTGCGTACGCATTAGTTCTCATGTTGTCTTATACAAGGGGTTGACTTACCAGTCAAAAGCTTTCAGGATACTGTTTGCCCAGCCGATTCCTTGAGCAGTCTGTTCAGCACTGACACAATGAGTCCGTTGCTCCTCCCAACTGTGATGACCACAGTCAACAAGGTCTCAATCCATAATCTGTATGCCTCCTCGGGATTTCTCGACGACTTGGCTCGAGGCACGGTGGGTTACCCAGTGTTATTTGAAATGCTCGGGAAGTGCGAGCATTTCGTTCTCGCTCATTGACAGGGAGCACGTGGCTCATGGTAGGTCCCAAAGCATCGATATCGCCCATTGTTTCGACAAATGAACAATGGAAATGATCCTCCTTCCTCCTCAAAGTCTGGGATGGAGAAAGAGACCTGCGTCCCGTGTTTCCTTGATTCTCGAGGTAGCAAGGGTTCGAAGTCTGGATTAAGAACTCTGTATTACCGGAGCTTGGGGTAGCGTTGATACTGGCCAATATTTGCAGGAAGGACGTCATATCGGCCGTTTGAAACTGGCATTCCCTTATGAAGGGCTCTTAACAAAGGGAATGAGAAGTCTTCATTTAGCTGACTCGGTAAACTGATGTCCTCTAGAGGAGAGAGTTTTGAAACCACAACTGGCATTTGCACGTCGCCGTAGATTAATATCGTTCTCTTGGAGACCGGCTGGGAGCTAGGCTCTTGTTCAGAGCCCCACAGGCTGTGTTGGAAGTTCTCGTCTGGGCCCAAGGCGCTATAAAGAAGTCAGTCAGGCTGGCTTTCGAAGACATGGAACAACTACCAACCTTTGAGAAGTAGTCTCGACTGTTTTACGACTGTCTGCTGTGGCACAGACGATAGACCAGCCACTTTCATCAATGCTAGAAAGCCTCACTGGCATATGTGAGTCTCCTTCCCACCTCCCAGACTTGAGTGCTTTTCGAGTTTGCTTGATTTGATCGTGGTGAACTTTGAGGAATTTTCGCATCTCTGCTCGATAGACTTCTCGTTGGTTTGCTAACTTTGAGATTTGCACTGCAAGCTGGGTTGTGCTAGGGAATTTTGTTGACGAATGGCTGGATAAGAACGGGAACTAGGTTCGAGGGGGCTTCGAGCTGGGGTCGTGTGATTCCTGGCTCGGTACCTTTTGTGGGTTCAAGTGATGAGGTTCTCGACTTCATTGAAGCCTTCGGCTTAGCAGCCTGATGGCAAGCCCGATTAGCTTGCCTATGCTTGTGCTGGTTGATTTGACGTGGTGCGTAAGCCATTAAAGCATCTTTGACCCAACCTGAAAAGAATGGGGGAAGCCCGGACTGAACTTGGAAGTCATTCTCCAGTTCTTGGCATATGGAACCCACTGCAGCAGCTTTGTCTTCTAGCTTATAATTCCCAGTGCCTGATTTGGAAAGCGATACTGGCCTGTTCTCCAGATGTTTGCAGGCCAGCAACCTAAGCGACTCCCTATTGTCCAGTCCGGTTATACTAATTATGAGATCTTCTAATCTCGCCCAGTTTTTGGCAGCGGAGCTCTGTCAAGGCTTACCCACTCGGTGAAATTGTTATTCTCGGGCACATTGAACCATACAGTTTGGATCTCGAGTTCAGAGCCAACAGGGAAAGGCTTCGGAGCCATTACTGGACCACGGGCTGTTAGAATGTGGTCCACATATTATATAAGGTTAGACGGGATGCAGTATAACTACTTACAGCCTTTTGAAATTTGACAACGATATGGGAACTCCTCCCTAGAGGTTCAATTGAGATGCACACGCGGGGTCAGTCTTGTATACTGAAATGACGAGACTTGGGTGTCGTTGCCCATATGTCTTTGGGTTTGTGTACTCGTGGAAGTGGGGTAGCTTAGGTGATGCTCGTGGGAGGCGAGGTAGTCATGTGTGAGTCGTCCCAGCGATAAGTTGGCCTGAGTAAGAATGTTCGCGGAGGTGAAATGGTGTGGTATTTGGTCGCGGATGTGAGGGAGCAGTATGAGAGTGGCCGCGGAGGCGATGTAATATGGCGATGATGTTCACGGACGCGAGGTAGCCTTGATGAACGCTTGCGACTTGGAAGCAGTTCATGAGGATAGCCGCGTACATGAGATAGTTTGTGTTAGGAAAGCGGTGGACGTGAAGCGTTCAATTCCTATGTGTGTCTTTGGATGTTGGAAAGAGCGAGAGGCAAGAGGCAAAGCGAATGATGTTGTTAGTTACATATAATTGTAGATAGCTGAATATCTAGAAAGACTGCACTAAGGTGAAAACAGTGAATTACTTCGAACCCTAGGCGACTTCGAGAGCCGCGGAGTACTGGGATTGAGACGAGGTACCTTTTGCAGTCAGCTTGCCAAAACTTACCGCTTGATCAACGGTTGCCCCCAAGTCGACCCGAACTGAATATGGGATGTTGTACGCAGCCACCACTAGAATTGATTGTGACGTTATCATATACTCCGAAAGCTGAATGTGTAAGGTAGGTGGTATGGCCGGAGTTGGTCTTTCAACTTTTAATGACCATAATCCCATAACCTAACATGAAAGGAGTGCAAGAATTATGAGAGTGTTGTCTTTAGTAAACTTTGCATCTTGTAAAGAACTAATGACAGACCTCGCGACTTCTACAAGACCTGTCAACCAAAGTTATGTGGACTGGGAGCCATTAATTGTAGCGCAAAGAAACAAGATTCAGAAAAAGCGATTGATACCACAAGGACTAACACAATAAAAGCCATCCTAAGCATGCCCTCATTTTATGTGTGATACTGATACAATGAATCCCTTCGGCTGCCATGAAGTGTATCATCCATCCCACTTCAACGATTCTTCCTCACATCAATCCAGGGGGCTAATATCCCATTCTCCGTAGCCACCACTTTCTCCCGCACCAGCCATTTGTAAAATTTCGTATCAAAGCCGATGCACTGAACGTATTCATAGTAGAGCCTAACGCTGGGTGCAGTGCCGAAATCCGGCTACGAATTGTCAGCCAAATAACCTTATTATATAATTGTTGAAATGAGATGAGGGCTTACTTGATCGAAAGCATCTCTGAGATCCTGCGAAAAATGCAGCGACCCTCCTAATCCGTTAAGGCTTTTATTAGCCAATGTCCTTGAAGTGGTCGAGATTTGTATGGGCACCAAAACGGAACCATTCGGCCCAGTGCGTCTTCACCTAATCCTCCAGCTGTACCATCTCATTGCGTCCATTTGATCGACGCCTGGTCTGTATAGATGCCGTAATAGCGATGCGCTTTTGTTTCATGGATGAAAACGGCAAATTTGGAAGGAGTCTTGTGTCGACTGAGGCCTGAGATCTCAACACCATGTTGACCGAGCTTTGGTCGCGACACGTGAGATAAAATCCTCCCAAGTGTCGAACACTGATTGTGGATGAGCGACTGAGTAAAAGAAAAGTGATAGGATCCTTCGGCTGGCCTCGTCACGGACTTTAGGAACTCGGTAGAGCATTCGACGGCCGACTCTGGAAGAATACCGAGTTTCGGCAATGGGAATTTCGCAACTACAATAGGCATTGTTGACATCGAAGTATTGGAAGGGCCTTGCAGGTCACTAGTAAATACACTGTGGGGAGCTGTCTCGGAGCTGGAGGCCACAGCAGGCGATGGCATTCCATTACCGGAAAGGCCTAGCTGGTCGGGAACAACCACACTGATAGCAGCTGTCTCGGAAGTCGACGGCACACCGGGTTGTACAGGCACATCTGGCGAAGAGGGAGTACGAGTTCCTGGTCGTGGAGGTCCCTGCGAGTGAGCCAGTGCTCCGAGCTGTAGCAACTGGGGTAAATTGACAATAAATGCACTTATTGAGGTTGTCCATAGGGCTGCTACCGCCTTCGCGCATGATGGGTAAACACCGTCGTTGTTAGAGCAGTAAGTTGTGGGATGAATTGTTGAATCCAGGTGAAAGATTGAAGAAAGGGACATCAAGCGATATATACTGCCTTCCTGAAAGAAAGTAAATATGGAAATGGGGAAAGAGCCGGAGGCCACTGGCCCTTCCACGACAACTGGTTGCATGTCCATAAGACTTCTTATTAGTCTTTGCATATCCAGAACACACTTCATTAAAGTGGAAAGAAGATACTTCAATCGTTCTTTCTGTCGCAACGAACAGAATATACGTTCACAGCTACGCAGTATCTTTGATATCTCGCAGTTTAATTACCAAACTCTTGCACCCAGCAGAGGCTCCTTTTAACTTTGAAATCGCTGTGGATTCGCCGAGATGGACTGGGGGATTCATGCCATATGGTTCTGTTATGAGAGGACGGAAGAGGATATCAAATCGAAGTCGGAGACGAAGCGTCTTCTTGTGCACGGACACCCAAAATCACCACGAACGCGTTTCCCGCATCGTAGAAATGTTCCAAGGAAAAGTGAACTTCCTCCTCCTCACACTATGCTCAGGTCTTCTTCTCCCCATAGATGATCTCTATTCATATATGCAATGCCCATCTGCATAGAATGTCGTTATCCAGTCAAGACTCTGTACACCGAATATTCGGGCGCCGATGACAAGTCAAGCGGCCATGGAGTCCGTCTCACAGTATGCAAGAACTGTGGTCGATTCTGTGATAAGTACGTCGAGCATGACTTTGTCGTTCTCTTCATAGATCTGGTTTTGATTAAGCCGCAAGTACGTGGAACTCTTGGCACTCGGAGAGTAGTTGCTGATGGAGAATAGGTCTACCGGCATCTCCTCCATAATACATTAATGAGAGAGCATGATCAATTCGATGTACGGCCTCTTCCTCTCTCACTCACACAACTACTGACATGAAACCCAGCCTTCAATAGTCCGCCTCGGCATACTCCTCCTACTCTTCGACGTCTACCTAACCTGGGCACGGATTGAGAAGCAAACCTCCGCCCCCGCATCCGCCAACGAAACGAACAACAGCAATTTCCTCCGCCTCTCCCAACAACCTATCGTCTTCCAATATGTCTTCTTCCGTACGCAGCCCTTCCCTATCTCTCTCTATTCTCGCTAACGATCTATAGTAATCCTCTGTGCCCTCTCAACCCTCTCCTTCCACCTCTCCATTCGCTTCTTGACCTCCAGCCCCCTTTCCCCCCTCGTTCTCAGCCACCTCATTCCCCGGTACCCCCGCCCGAACTCCGTTTCCACCGCGCTGCTCGTCAGTTCCTCCACAAAGCTCTTCCCCATCCTCATGGTGATATGGGAATACGACGTCCCTGCCGCAGCACGTTCCTTGGGATGGGCTGTCGTTGCGAATAATGTTGAAGCATTGAAGATATTGCTGGATTGTGGGTACGGGACTGCGGCGATACTGGCGACGGTGGGTGCTATTAGCAGGTGGATGGTTGGGAGGGGGATTCTGTGGGTGATGGGACTGGATGGGGTTGATACGGTGGGGGATAGTGGGGTTGCGTCGGATGGGAAGGCGTTGTGGGCGTTGGTGGAGTTGGGGAGGGAATGGGGTGGGAGGTTGGGTTTGGGATAGTGAGTGATGAAGAAACGGTATTTTTGGGTTTGATAATTCACTCTCTGGGTACAGATCTGTAGTGCCCGAAGATCTATGGTAGGGGAGCGTGACCTGTCGCTCCACCATCCTGACATCCATCCCTTCACAGCTTGCAAGGCCACCTCATCCAGAGATCACAGCATTTCTCTTGTTCCAACCAATGTGTCGATATCTGAGAGAGATCCTTCTCATTGATCAAACCAAATATCTCAAACCCATATCAATATACAAGCATAGCATCAAAGCCATTGATCGCTTCGCCCTCAACGCCCAAAATGTACACCTACTCAGCCACTCATGTCATCTCCTCTAATAGACACCATCCTTCAACTCTCATGCGCCGCAAAATCTCTCAAGTCTCCGCGCAGTGGTTTAATAAGTGGGTGCCATTGGGCAAGGAACGTAATCGCTGTGAAGAACGTAAGTTAAGATTCTTTTCAACGCCGCTTTGACTTCGCAAATCTCCGCAGAGTCTCATGCAGATATTGAAGGTAGGAAGGTAAGGTATGGGGGATAGAACGTACCCCACATGATATAGCAGCTTACGAACGAGAGAATAAGGGAGCTTCGCCAGATTCTGTTCGAAAGTTAGCCGACAGGTTCTTGGTCTGCAAATGGCCCAGAAGGCGTTGAGTCGAGTCGCGAAGGTATGAGAGGATGGAGAGAGACATACGTTTGTGTCTCGCCTTTAGGAGAGAAGAACCAGGCTGCTCCGCTCGCCAGGACGACAACCACGAGGCCGATAATGATGCTCCAGCTAGATCGAAAGAATCCAGTCAGTAAATACATTGATGCCGATGTTTTGAGAAGTGGGAGAGTTCGCATACCCGTTCGCCATGTTGGTGAGTGTCTTGGAAGCTTGGCGTTGAAGCTGTGAAATATTCTTCAGATGCTTCAGATGCTGTAGATGCTGTGGTCCGCAGCAGTCGAGCTTGGAGGACTCGCTTAGTCATCCATATTTCGGGTCATTTTCGAGCTTTCTTTTCTTGAGCTCACAGTTCCAACAAATTTCGATCGTCTTGAATTTTCACACTTTTATTGGACCTTCAATTGTTTATCCTTAAATTCTAATTCATCTAGTTCTCAAATTTCAACCCACCCTCCTTCCTCACAGCACCATAAATCGAAGAAATATCCCCCCGCGCACCCATATGCTCCTTCACTTCTGCTAAGTGCGAATCGGCCACCTCAACATCCTTCAATCTCATCCCAGCACTTTTCGCAAGTGCCATAGCATGTCCAGCATCCTTCCTCGCCAAATCAACTGCGAATAATGGCTCCTCTCTCTTATAATAGTCTCCAGCCATCATTCTGTTCGAGTACGCAGTGTAAGGGCCAGGGAATATCGTCTCGATGAATTGATGCAGATTGTCGTTACCCAGCCCAGACTTTTCAGCCAGGACGTGACCTTCGGATAATGTCTCGACCATGTTGAGGATGAAGGTATTGCCAATGACCTTCAGCAGTGTCGCCTTTGAAGGCTTCTGATCACTGAAATCGATGTTTGCCCTGCCCATAACTCCCTTGCAGTACGGTTTCACCTTATTTACTGCTGTCGCTGGCCCAGCGAGTACACAGACAAGGTTACCGGAGTCTGCCATTGCGGGAGCACCGAAGACGGGGCAGGCAACGAACTCTGCGCCTGCAGCTGTGATTTTCTTTGCTAGGCCTTCCGTGGTGTCTGGGTGTACGGTCGAGCAATCCACAAACAGCTTCCCCTTCACGCTGCCATTCAGAGCCTCGTCGATTGTTGCGTTAATCGCCTTGTCATCTCCTACGCAGGTGAAGATGATATCTGCTTGGGATACTGCCTCACCGACTGAGGAAGCTACTTTAGACTTGCCAGCACCCAGAGATTTACTAAGTTCTTCTGCTCGCTTCTTGGTACGGTTGAAGATTATTAGGGGCTTGTCGAGGTTGCCTTTCTCGTCGAGATTTTTGCACATTCCCTTTAGAATTGATTAAGCCATTGTCTTTGGAGTGGTAGGTTGACACTCACTCTGCCCATGTTTCCAAGGCCAATCCATGCTAATTGAGGCGCCATCTTTCTAGAATATAAAGAAGAAAAATATATGCTCTAAAACAAGCCATTAATGAGGATGCGGGGTTCCTTTTATATGACGATCCTTTCACTGCGTATCCTTTGATGTCACTTGCCGAAAAATTGCCGTTATGTCACCTGGTCCGGACCGAAAGCATGATCCATTATCATTATGATTCGATCAAAAAGATCACTGTTCATACCAACTTGATATCAGTGACATTGCCTCAAAAATATCATAGATCTGTTCGTGCAAAATCTCTTTACAGAGAATGTGGAGGGGTGCATGTATTATCGATAAAGCTACACATTTTACGTCCGAGCTTCGGGATCCTGAATGTCATATGCAAACAAGCAACCATTTTTCTCCACATCATGTCATAAAAATCCCTCTTCGCGCATATACCCATACAAATTACTCAATGAACCTTCAGAGGTAGTATCGTGTCAACATGCAATATGATCTTGCAAAAATCGGCCTTGAAAAAGGGTAAGGAATTGGCTGGTCATAATGTGAGTCAACCGTCCTTTGAGCGGTGAGAAGGTTCTTATTTTTATATTGGGCAGATACAACCATGGACTAAACGAAAGAGACGTTACGATGGTGGTGATTGGGAAGGAAAGAGAGGGTTTGCGAGTGCAAAGGAAAGAGAGAGTCAATTGAGGGAGGAATTGGTGAGGAAGAATGTAAAGGAGTTGTCGAATAAGCAGAAGGCGAAGAAACATGCTCGAGCTTTGGACCGAGTAAGTATTCATGTCTGCGAAGTTGTGGATTTGTATCTGATGGTTGTAGGACTTCTTCATGTCAGTCCTAGGCTCGTCTGCCACGAAACGAGAAGCTCGATCTTACCTTCAACGATTCACTCCCTCCAAAGACTCACATCCCGCTACGAAAACTCCACCTGCTGCTGAGACGGCTGCTCAAATATCATATAGAAATGAAGTCAATTTGGGAAGGTTTTATGGTGCTAGAGCTGTGGCAGAAAGCCCAAAGTTCGTACAACAGCCAGTGAAGCGCGCAGTTACGGCTTTGGCCCCTCAATTGCATGTAGCATTGGTCAAGATCAGAGCTCCTCAGACTCTGGATGATGATACGCTTAATGGCATTGCACGGACGTTGTCACAACTCAGTAGACTTGGGCTATTGAGCATTGTGGTGGTTGATTGCAATGAGAGTTCGGAGCTCAATTGGCGGAGCCAAGCTACGGAACAGGCAGATCGAATTGTGCATGCCATTGACTCCTATGGAGGAGAGGGCGCAAGGACGGTTGATACCGTCGTTGGCGTTTCTGAGAAGAGTTCTGGACCCGAAACCGCTGCTTATTTGAAGGGGAAAACACATGTCACAATGCGGAAACTGTTGATGACTCCACTGAGAAGGGGTATCATTCCAGTGATTCCACCTATTGGGTACACCGATATCAGTCAAATTTCAGTTGCAGTCAAGGCCAATGATGTTGTTTTGGCACTCACGAGAGAGTTGGCTGGACTTCAACCTGCACCAATGCCGGATGAAGACCCAGATGTGATTCGAGAGCGGCTAGAAGCTCTACGGAAAGAAGTCTCACTTGACCGTTTGATCATTTTAGATCCTTTGGGTGGCATTCCAGGATCTGATCGACCAAATGGATATCACGTCTTTTTGAACATGGAGCAAGAGTTTGAAGGAGTGGAACAGGATCTGCTAAAAGAAAGGGCGCTCGGGCAAGACGGAAATTTGCTGCAATCTGAAACCAAGGAGGAAGTCGTGTCCGATCTTGGTTCAAGCAATCCGTTCTCGAAATTCGTCGAAATCGAGTTTGGCAGCTCCAAACCCGCTGGGAAGGCCGATCAAGCAATTGCGGAAGGCCGGAATTCTGACAACAAATATCACTTGGAGAATCTTCAATTAGTCCGCTCGGTCCTATCTATTCTACCTCCGAGCTCATCTGCTTTGTTGACGACCCCAGATGAGGCTGCGAACTCAGGAAAGCAACCAGATACGCCTTTCCAAGCAGCAGGAGTCGGAACACGACGACAACGCAACCCATTGATCCACAACCTCCTTACAGATCGGCCAGTCTTCTCATCTTCACTACCTATGGGTCGCCTTGGACCACCATTCATGAAATTCGAACAGTCACTCTCCCCAACTAGTCACATAAGTCCGACGACTTTTGCCAAACACGGAATGCATGTTTCTATATTTCCAGATCCCAAGAAAACTCCTTGGGAACCACCACAACCTGGGAAGCCACAATTGAGCTTGACGGATTCGCATATCGACCTACCACGTTTGGTGCATCTCATCGAGGACTCTTTCAATCGGAAATTGGACGTCAAGGACTACCTGAAGCGAGTCAATGGCCATGTCGCTGGTGTCATCATCGCAGGAGAATATGAAGGAGGGGCCTTACTAACCTGGGAATTACCTCCCGGTGTACCAGACGACGGTAGCCCTGAGAGCAGAGCCCGGATGGTTCCCTATCTCGACAAGTTCGCCGTGCTCAAGCGCAGCCAAGGAGGCAGCAGCGCAGACTTGGTCTTCAAAGCAATGGTTCGAGACTGTTTCCCACGAGGCGTTGCTTGGAGAAGTCGAAAGAATAATCCTGTGAATAAGTGGTATTTTGAAAGATCAAGGGGTACTTGGAAGTTGCCGAATACAGGATGGACTATGTTCTGGACAACGCCGGATTTAAGCTTGGATCATCAGACGTTCCTGGATTATGAGGCTGTTTGCAGAGAGATTGAGCCGTCTTGGGCGGATAATAAGAGTCTTTTGGACTAGATGAATAACGATGATGTTTGGATGTAATAAGTTGATGCTGTCGTGAATGAAAGGACCTCTTCCCTAAACACGTCGAAAGAATCCCCGATAAATTTGACGCCAGCATAGCCAGCATACACTTTTAGCCATGATATCCTGTTTACATACAACTCGCCCAGGGTTCCTCGTTTGGTAGAGTTATTTCGAATCTTCGAGTTGGCGTCCATATGGCTCCTCATTTGCAGTCGCATTTTCAATACTCAATGGTTGAAGCTGCGCGTC
The DNA here is from genome assembly GCA_002803225.1 of Gamarada debralockiae. Taxonomy (NCBI): domain Eukaryota; kingdom Fungi; phylum Ascomycota; class Leotiomycetes; order Helotiales; family Hyphodiscaceae; genus Gamarada; species Gamarada debralockiae. Next base: position 49,264 of record NXFV01001603.1, read on the forward strand.
GGTGGCAACCACTCAATCTTGGTTCGCAGGACTTGTTGATCTGTGAGCTTCAATGCATCTCCTCGAGAATATAGACGGGGTTGTACAGTGCCGTCACTGTGGAGAGCTTAAGAAGCTCGGCCAGAGATTCAATTCCAATTTTGCCGTGACCATTGCAGCCAGCCTCTGAGATGGGTAGATTCCAAGTGCAGTGAGACATTTTCGGCGTCCAACTTACTTCATGGAGTGGAAGGGTCTGATGATGGCAAGTTGTGGAGGAGCAGCTCACGACAGAGCAATTTCTTAACACTTTTTCAATCCTGCGTTTGGATGCTAGAAGAAACCCAAGACTTTGCATTTCCAGAGCTTGTTCACGAAGATGTTCCCATTCTAGTGAAGGTATCACTGTTCTGCACAACGACCCCAACGCCTTTGCAGAAGCGTTCACATTTTTAGGTTTCAATTTCCAGAGACGCTAGTGAGATCTGCTGAAGTAGTCTGGTTGCAAGCCTCTCCCACCAAGAGGCTTCTGGGATTTATTCTCGCCACCAGAATTCTTCTGAAAGTAGCAACTCGGGCTGCAGAACCACCCTCTCGGAAACAACCTTACCTGATTGAATGAATTCTGAATCGCTGTCAGTCGACATTGCAGAATGTTAAATTTATATGGAAGATGACCCAAGGAGAGGAGAAAACAGGTAGAAACGGAGAAGTTTAAGATCAGAAGCAAAGGCAATCTAGTGAATGTAATTGTAATTGAGAAGCTGAAGATACTATGAAAGAGGGCGAGAAGGTTACGCAGAAATTGAGAAGGAGAAATAATTCGAGCGAAATGTCTGAGGTCTAGCTAGTGAGGTTCACGTGAAAGGATTCGCGTTCTCGAAGCGAGCGTTGGATTCATTTGGAGTGCCTTGTAAAGCAAACATTCGAGTACGACTGCGACACATCTCCATCTCCAAACGGACACCTTTCAAAATCCAAACGCATCTAACGTATACGCTCCTTACCCATAACCATGGACAAAGTATCAGCGTTTGGCAAGAACTTCACGTAAGTCGTCGTGCAACATTGTTTACTTTGGGATGCTATCATCAATACGAGCTTTCTGCCTTGGGACCTTGATAGGGAACTGTTGGAGCTGACCTCTCATGCAGTGCCTCATTCAGTCCCTTCGCAGCCCGAACCCAACAATATGTTAAGGAACAGCTTGGACAGGCAGAGGACAAGGTCAGACATATTACCCGGCGCAAGCAGATCTGTAGCTGATACGAGCTTCGTAGACCCAACTCCCTCCGGATTATATTGAGTTGGAGAAGAGAGTCGATGCATTGAAGCAGGTTCACCAGAAGATGTTGCAGGTTACGTGAGTGCTTCCAACACCTTTGCAGATGAGCAATAGCTAATCGTCCTTCCTTTACAGTTCCCAATACGGCAACGAAGCATACGACTACCCAAACAACATTAAAGAGGTGAGGCACGGAATCCGGTGTCTATTATAATCCGGCTAATTGAATCGTAGTCCTTCGGTGACCTGAGCCGTACCGTCAGCGAGAAAGTCCACCTCCTTACCACCGCAACCTCCCCCGCCGAAGCCCAAGCAGCCCTCACAGCTCCTCCATCTGCGAAGCCACAACCAAAGACCTTCAACCATGCCATCGCCCGTGCCAGCTTGGCCAGCAGCCAACTCCTTCAGCAACAACATTCCGGTGCAGGCGAGGACCCTCTCGCAACTGCTCTTGAGAAGTACGCATTGGCCAGCGAGCGTGTTGGTGAAGCCAGACTCGCACAGGACTCTCAAATCCAAAGCCGATTCCTCGCAGGCTGGAGCACAACCCTAAATACAAACCTCATGTTTGCTAGCCGTGCCAGAAAGAGCGTTGAGAACTCGAGGCTGTTGCTCGATGCAGCAAAGGCTAAGGCCAAGAACACTGGATGGCATCTACCTGGCCAGGCTGTCAACCGTGGAGAGGGACACGAGGATGAGGCCATGAATGAGGACGCCCGTGTTGAGATTGAGCAGGCTGAGGATGAGTTTGTTGGCCAGACCGAGGAAGCTGTTGGTGTAATGAAGAATGTAAGATCACTCCTACTGGCATCACATCTACAAAGCTAACTTAATTCAAAAGGTCCTTGATACACCCGAACCCCTCCGAAACCTCGCCGATTTGATCGCTGCCCAACTCGAATTCCACAAGAAGGCCTACGAGATTCTCAGCGAGCTTGCACCCATTGTTGACGGTCTGCAAGTTGAGCAAGAGGTTAGCCGCTCCAAAGACTTCTCCACCTAAGTGGTTGCTGATGAAGCATCTGCAGGCCAGCTACCGAAAGAGCCGTGATGGAACTGCATAGAGATGACCTCTAACAGGCAGGCAGGAGACTCAAGATTCATTTTCGTCAACGAGGAGTGGTGATTTGTTCTGATTTCAGAGAGCTGGTAGCTTGCGAGCTGATCTCTCTTGCGTTCTGACCTTTCCTTTGGGCGTTGTTTTATGGTGTATGCAAGTCAATCGATGAGATTCCCGTCCGAATGGAAAAGAGATCTGAGATTTGTTCGAAACCGTTCCATGCTGTGGCCATTTCACTTGAGAAATCCTTACGGTTGATGCATGAAGTATGCGTGAGTATGATGGCGACTATGTTGCTATCCCTGAACTCCCTGTTAATCCCCTCGAGCTTCGCATGTCAACAACGATGACCTCTTGCACAAGTTCGCCGCACGTGAAAAGGGGGGCTAAATTTCGGGATCGTACGATAAGCCATCCGCCTCTACGAATTTGGCAAGTACAAATCACACCTTCAATCATTTTCGAGGCTTCTTCCAGAATCGCCATCGCTCCGACCCGATATGCACGTTACATGCCTCGAAGATCTTAGTCGTGCAAGCTACCGGCATTTCACACAGTTTATTAGGTCTAGGTAGATCTCTTTCTGCTTTTCTTTCCTTCGTTTTCCCTTGAACGATTCACCTGTGGCTACTTCCTTTCTCTACCATTTACCGGAATGCTCTAAAGCAAGTCTTTCAATCGTTCTCCTAACTTGAGCCATTCAAATGGCCTCCGCTAAGCCCGCACTTGATCTTGCTATCGCGCCAGCAGAAGATCCTCCCCAATCAACGAACTTCATCCACTCTCTTCCCCCACCGCATCATTGACCGACCACCCCGTGGCACCTGACCAATTCGACTCAAAATGGGAGACCGACAAGCTAGAAATATGGAGTTATTACGCTACTACATTGGCAACAATAGCCTCACACTCTTCAACTTTGCTCCGACAGTGTTCCAGAACCTCCTCTACCAAGCCGCCGGCAACGGAACGAGCCTTTCTTCGCCGGGAGAGAGCGAACGATTAACTCTACTGTCTAGCTGTCGAACGGCATTAGTTTTGCTATTCAAATCGTAGTATTCCTTTTCCTAGGCAGCTTCGCCAATTTCGGGACTTGGAGACCAAATATCCTCATCGGACTCTCGCTCGTTGCGTGGGGAATTGGATTCGGATGGTTAGGTGTACATGATCCTTCGAAATGGGAAATAGCTACAGGGCTCTACGTCGTTGGCTTGATCACCTATCAAACCACCCTCACTTTTTGGACGGCAGCGTTCCCTGGCTTGGCGAGAAATACACCGGAGCTCAGACGGAAGGCGGAGGAATATCAGGCTGGGGAGATCACAAGGGGGAATTACGGCTATGCGGATACACTGAAGAGATCGGAGTTGTCGAATATGGCGTTTTATATCCAGTCCGTGGGCGAGGTGGTTATTTTGGCCGTGATTGTTGGCATTATGTTTGGGGTGGACGTTAATGCAAGTACGGCGAATAAAAATTGGGGATTGAGTGTTCTGATAGCTTTTGCGACGGGCGTCTGGCTGCTCCTTGCTATTCCGTGTTTTCTGAAGGAGAAGCGGAGAGCGGGCTAGGAGATCCCACCGGGTATGAAGCGAGTCTCTCCTATTCCGTGCGGATTCGGCTCTATGAAAGATGTTCTTGCAGTTTTCACACTCAAGAAGCCCGCTTGGCTTCAATCTTTGACTCCTTTTGAGCGATTACTGACTCCGATATTTCAGTATCATCACCGTCGTGTTCTGGAAAGGGCCCTGCGCCAAGTTTGGCACCTCAAGCAATCCCTGGTTTACTTGATCGGGTACTTCTGCTTGGGTGATTCCCTGGATACTACACTGTTATCGCCACGTTGCAGAACTCCATCATATCCTACAACACCCTCGAACTCACTTATTTTCTCATTGTGGGTATCGTAGCTCAGGCTATTGGCATCTATAGCTTCTGATGGGCCCAGCGTCGCTTTCGGCTCTCCACCAAAACTAGTAAGTTCTGCGAATAATCTTTCAAATGAAGTGGGCAATTACTAATTACCATATGAAGTGTTTAATATCGTCCTATTCTCGATCATCATCCTCGATCTCTGGGGCATGATAGGTATCTGGACCACCAAATTCGGCTTCCACAACAAATGGGAAGTCTGGGTGTACCAAGTCTACTATGGCCTCTTTGTTTGCCCTTGGTGCTCCTATTGCCAAATCATGATCTCAGCAGTCACTCCTCGCGGCTGCGAGTTTCTCTTCTCCCTCTTCAGTATTATTGGGGAAACCTGCAGCTTCATCGGCTCCTTGGTGAGCTCGGCGATCATCGATGATAGCAGAGGGAATAATTGTACACCGTTTTAGTTTCTGACTGCACTGAGTTCGGTGAGCCTTTTGGTTCTGGTTTTCTTTGTTGATTTGGAGAGGAGTAGGAGGGAGCAGGAGGCTTTTTTGGTGGAGGAAATGGTTAGGAAGTCTAGGGGGGTCAAAGTCACAGAGGCTGTGGATGTGGATGTGATGGGTGATATGAAGGTGTAGAGATATTCGGAGGCTTTAGAGGCCATGATATTTCAGAGTCAATATGATTCACCATGATTGAAATGACATTGATAAGCGAATGTTCTGTTCAACAATTCATCAAAAGCTGGGCAGATGAAAGGAGAAAATGAGGCGCTTCCATGAGATTAAATTTTTGAATTGCGCCGCAAATGACTTCACCACTTCACATCATCTCTCTCACTGCCTCCAAGACGCAGTCTCCACTCTCCGGTCCCAGCACTTCAATGCTTCATCCCTACTTAACACCCCCTTCTCATCCGCCCCGGGTAATCTCCAAACTGTGAAGCCAAAACCACTCTGCTTCAAACTCGTGACCATCGGCCCTAGAGTCATTCGTCTAACGACTATTCCATGGCTTGCCAACTCCGCAATTGCCAGCTCCGCGAACCGCGCAAGGACTTCATCGGAAGTGCTCCCAGAACTGTTAACTAGAAGAATAGCTTCTTCATTGCCTTTCTTGGTGAATGGGATGAACCCTCGATCTGGATCAGTAGTGTCGATCAGGAGATTAACCATCTCTTTCGTGAGCGCTTCAGGACTGGGCACAGGTGAGATCTGGCGGAGCCCAGGCTCGCCATGGCATCCTAGTCCCAGCTCGATGGTAGCAGGAGGCAGGGTCTGTATCTCCGTAATAATTCCATTCGGCAGCGCAACTCTGTTCCCAATCATTAGCTTTCTCTTCCTCCCCTCAATCAAATTCAGTAAACGTACCGATCGAAAGCCACAGCAATTGTCCCTGAATTCGAAACAATATATTCCATAACATCCCCGACTTGCTCTAGCGATGCACCCTCATCCGCCAACGCACAAGCAACTTTCAAGCCCACTACATGACCGCTCAACCCTCTTCGCCCAACCTTCCCCCCTTTCTTCCTGCCAACTGCTACGTCGTCGCCAACGGGTATGAAGCGCACTTTGTAGCCTGCGGCTGTAGCGCGGGTTATAGCTAGGCCGGCGTTGAGGATATCGCCTGTGTAGTTGCCGCAGACTATTAGGGTGCCTTTTGAGGGAGTATTAGGGGGTTGACATAGTTTTATGGCTTCGAAGATTTGGGCGGCGGTTGGGGAGGCGAATATGTTGCCTGAGACGGAGCAGGAGAGAAAGGAGGGGCCTACGAAGCCGGAAAACATTGGCTCACTGTCGGATTATCTTCATCAGCATCCAATTGCTTACATCTTGAGAAACTGAGACGAGGGGGGGAGGGGAGAGGAGGAAGGGCAAACTTACTGTCCGCCACCAGCAAACCCAACAGTAGTAACATGATCTTTACGGAATGTGTCAAGATCGGATCTGTAGACGATTTTGTGGGAGGGAGAATAAGAGAGTTCTGGATTGTGCTCTGTCAAGCCAATTGCAGCTTCGTTGACAGCGTCTCCTGGGTCATTGATGAAGTGGAATGTTTCTTTCGTGGGTTGTTTTGTTTGCTTTTCTGTTGCCATTTTGACATTCAGCGAATGTGGGGTTGCGGGGTAAAGGAGTTGAGGAACCGCAGAACTGAAGCTTTAATACAAGTGAAACTAGAAGCAAAACTTTTGAGGAGATAAGAAGAGGATATGGGACAGGTATGAGAAATCAAATGAAGTTCTAGAAGCCCTTCAACCGAACTTTTTACGACGAGCTGTCGTAAATGTTCATCCCGAACCCTTCCAGTTCCCCGCAATCAGCGTCCGGATTTCCGCCTTGGGAAACCCGATGTCAGGCAAGGAGGGGTAGCTCCAATACTTTTACGGAAGTTGACACGAGACTCGGATTTTCGCCTGATCTGCTTTTCATTCTTCTGGAGAGTGTCAAAGTCTACTCCCTTTCCCTCTCAGCCCAAAGGTGCTCTTCACTTCTCCTTCATTCACAAGCTTCGTTCTACAGATTTTCAAAATGTCACTCGTTGTCGAACAAACCCTCCCATACTCCAAATTCGAGCTCAAGCTCGAAGACCCTGAACGATGGGCTCGCCTCTTCCCTTTAATGCGGCCTTCCATCAAAACCGTCGAAACAGCAAGTGGGCACACAGTAGTAGTCGATAGAGCTCTCGCCAGCACCAAAAACACCCTCGTCGCAGCAATTGGATATGTTGGCAATTTCTCAAGTAAGATCTTGAGCGAGTCTCACTTGGCTGCTTTCAGCACAGAGCAACTCGAGAAGGGATCTGTTTCTGCTGCGGATATTGCAAAGGTGCTGAAGGATAGTGGTTTCCCTGTGGATAACGGAGTTGTCGTAGTTAGAAGAGCATTGAAGCAAGATCTCAGAACGTTTCCTGGGGGTGTGGAGGTTGCTGTTGTGGGGCAGTTGAAGGTGGATCATGTTTTGTCGTTGTTGGGAGCTTCGAATGCTGAAACGAAGTAAGTGATCTTGTTGTTGGTGAAAGATGAGGTCTAATTTTGTTTAGGGCATCTTTCGACAAGACGAAAGCCTTGCTCGAACACTTCATAAAATCGGCTGCGAGGACGACTTCAACTTTTCATAATAAGAAGACCAGCAATGGCCCATCTGTTATCCACGCTGTTGAAGTTGCAGAGTTCAACTCGGCAAAGAAGGCTATTGATAGAGATCTTGGCCATCTTTTGAGTTCAAGACCGAATCTGGGGACAGATGTCGTATACTCTGTTCATTATTCCGATATCAACGGCCTGTCTCGCCTCGAAAACAACATTCTTGCCCATGAGATTTCAGAATACCTAGGTAAGATTGGCTGAACATCATACTTCGACCCTACTAACATATCATCAGCCAAGAAAAACCTACCCTCATATATCACTCAATCCACAATCCTGGACTCCCATTCCCAAGCACGAGGCTGGGCCATCTCTCTCTGTGCTATCCCTACCACCTTCCTAGTAGCCCAACCCACCCCGTCAAATGCCCTCACAAACACCACCGCCTCAGCTCCATCCACCAAACCAAGAGAGGGTACTTGTAAAATCCAACTATCAGATGCTCAGGTCCGCAAAATCATAATCGCAGGCTGTGAAAGCGTTATCAAAGACGAGCCTACGATCACTGAATATGACACGATCGTAGGAGACGGGGATTGTGGGTATACTTTGAGGGATGGAGCGAAGCAAGTCCTCCACTTCATCAGCACGGCAGACCTCTCTACCCTTCCCTCAGCACTCAGCGCCCTCGTCGATGACCTCGAGGTCAACATGGGCGGTACTTCTGGGGCCTTGTACTGCATTTTCCTTTCCTCCCTAGCGCAAGAGTTGTGGACAGCACCAACGTTCCCAGATGCGTTGAAAGGCGCTTTGGAACATTTGCTGAAATACACGAGAGCGCGATTGGGGGATAGGACATGCCTGGATTGCTTGATTCCGTTTGTGGAGACGTTGCAGAAGACGGGGAACTCAGAGAAGGCCTTGGTTGATGCGGAGAAGGGTGTGGAGAGCACGAAGAAATTGCAGGCCAAGTTGGGAAGGTCGAGCTATTTGGATGAGGCTGCTACGCGAGGTGTGCCGGATCCGGGGGCCTACGGTTTGTTGAAGTTGTTGGAGGGTATGGTTGGTGCGAAGTGAGCTGCTATCAAAATTGTCGATTTTATAGCCTGTGTTGAATTAGAAAATAGTTTCAGATAATAATCATCTCTGTTTCTTCTCGGTGTCTTGAAAGAATTCCGGAAGGTGGTTTGCGCCCAATCAACGAGAGTCCTCCCTAAGAGGGGAACAATGGAAGACCGCAGGACGGCCCAAGCTTTGTGCCTGACATGACTTTACCCGGAGAATCCTCATTCGAGGCTGTATCTTAAAAGGTAAGAATAGAAAAGGATAAGAGATTGAAAGTCTGGTGTTTATCTGCGCATACCTCCTCAGGACCTCTAGCTCACCATCGACGACGTGGCGGATAAAATGGAAACAATTTGGATGAGGAGGTAGATTGACAAATGAGAGCAGATTGAAAGGCGGTGTGCCATCCGTCCTTCGTGCACCCCTGAAACAATGTTATTGCAACGACACAGAGCAACAGACCACTCGATATCAGTGTTGCACGCCGCCCTCACTAGACTGGTTGGAGGAGTCCAGTGCAAAAAGCAAGGAGGGAGCACAAGATGGCCGAGTTACTCGGGTTCAGAGAGAGAGTTGTTCAGCAAAACGTCGCCTGAGACTCTGAATTTGATTTTGATCTGAATGAATAGAAGCGAAGTAGAAGCCTCGTGATTACTTGATAATGGGATAGACCTTCATGTAGAAGGACGATAGGATCTCCAAGCCATGGGCATGCGAGAAGCAGAAAATTATATTTGATCCTGTTGATGGACAAAGCTCCAAGCACACCAATTTCCCAAAATGGTCCCACTTAGCGTGGCCGGGTAACGAACCGCCGACCGAAATGAAATCTTTCGACTCTGCATCGATCTCAAACTTCGCATTGTTTCCATTGTCCACTCCCTAAATTCTTTCTTCCTTCCTTGGATCGTCTTTCTCCTCACGTCGCATCGCCGACTTCTCTCACCGTCTCTGTCTTCGCTGACATTGACAAGTACTTGCCAATTGTGCCAACCGCAATCCTTCGTACCTGGCCCAACAAAGTATCTCGACTTGGTTGGACCCTTAATCGAAGAGGCGCAAACACCGAACCACTCGCAGCCATGACTTCGCAGAACGTCAGCTATGCCTCACCCCTGGCAGATGCAAAGTATGCTCAGATTTTAGGGAATCCACAGATCAATGGCTTTCTGACAAAGATCTCGGAGCTCAGCGGATGGACGATCGCTCTCACAATTCTCCTGGTCTTGGTGGCATATGACCAATGTAAGTACCCGTCACACAAGACATTCCAATTACGACAGCTGCTCACTCCTTCAAAGTCAGTTATATCATCCAAAAGGGAACAATTGTTGGTCCAGCATGGAAGGCTCCTTTCATCGGTCCATTTTTGCAATCGATGAACCCAAAATGGGAAGAATACAGAGGAAAATGGGCTAGCGGTGAGCTTAGCTGTGTCTCTGTTTTCCACAAGTACGTATTCTGCGTAGAGACCCCTCAATCATCACATGCTGACCTTATTGTCAGATTCGTTGTAATCGCATCCACTCGTGATATGTCTCGAAAGGTCTTCAACTCCCCAATGTACGTCAAGCCATGCGTGGTCGATGTTGCACACAAGCTTCTGGGCGCCGATAACTGGGTCTTCCTCGATGGTAAAGCACATGTCGATTTCCGCAAGGGTCTCAATGGCTTGTTCACTCGTAAATCGCTCGAATTATATCTGCCAGGACAGGAAGATGTTTATAACGATTACTTCCAGAGGTTCCTGAAGATTACCAAGGATGCTGGAGGAAAGCCTGTTCCATTCATGCCACAATTCCGCGAGGTCATGTGCGCAGTCTCATGTCGAACATTCGTTGGCCACTACATTTCCGATGAAGCTATCAAAAAGATCGCCGATGACTACTACTTGATTACCGCCGCTCTAGAACTTGTCAACTTCCCAATCATCCTCCCGTACACTAGGACCTGGTATGGAAAGAAAGCCGCTGATATGGTTTTGAGCGAATTTGCCAAATGCGCAGCCAAGAGCAAGGCTAGAATGGCAGCCGGAGGCGAGATCTCTTGCATTATGGATGGATGGGTCAAGGCTCAGCTAGAATCTGCAGCTTATCGTGAGAGAGAAGAGAAGGGTCTATCTATGGAAGGCATTGAGAAGCCATCTCCTCTCCTCCGCGACTTCACCGATTACGAGATCTCCCAGACCATCTTCACGTTCCTCTTTGCCTCCCAGGATGCCACGAGCAGTGCGGCAACTTGGCTCTTCCAGACCATGGCCCAACGACCAGATGTCCTTGACAGGATTCGCGAAGAGAACTTGCGAGTACGAGGTGGTGACAAAAACAAGCCTGTTACAATGGATATCCTGGATGAGATGATCTACACTAAGGCTGCGGTTAGAGAGTTATTGAGATACCGACCTCCAGTCATCATGGTTCCATACCTTGCCAAGAAGGCTTTCCCAATCACTGATACCTACACTGTTCCCAAAGGTAAGTTCTAGACCCTTCAGACCAGATCCCATATCTAACAATTAATTAGGCGCCATGGTCATCCCATCTGTCTACCCCGCTCTCCGCGACCCCGAAGTCTATCCCAACCCTGACTATTATGATCCCGAGCGATATGTTACCGGAGATGCAGAGGTCAAGGGAGCGAAGAATTTCCTCGTTTTCGGCACTGGCCCTCATTACTGCCTCGGACAAGTGTATGCACAACTCAACCTGGCTCTTATGATCGGAAAGGCATCGATGCATCTCGACTGGGTCCATCACCCTACGCCTTTATCGGAAGAGATTAAGGTGTTCGCGACTATTTTCCCTATGGTAAGAAGCTCCTTGCTACTTTAATTCAAAGCCTGCTAACTAGGCATAGGACGATTGCCCTTTGACCTTCACGAAACGAGAATGAATTCATAACGAACCTCAAGATCGTTTTTGAGCATGAAAATTCTCACACAGATAGCCTTTGAACCTCACAAGGCTGCTTCATATAGAAAGACGAGCCTTTTGGCCGTCACTTGCATTTGCAATAGGGAGGGCTTCTTCCGGCGTTGGAGCGAGAGTCTGGTCACCGTGATTGTGAAGCTGGACCACGATCAATAATATTCACATTGTAATCATCACTAATAATGAAAGAGGGATCGATTTCGTCTCGAACCTTCCTTACAAACCTATCTCTCATCCCTTCTCCCTACATTGACGTTGCCTCCGAAATCGCTCTCCTTTGGTTGCCTTACTCCGTGCTGACGGCCGCGCAAGTCGAATGCTGATCCGGAATTATTATTGTGTTGCCTGATGGAAAGCTTGTGCGGAGCGGACTCGGTGTACTGGTATCATGGGGAGCGGCGAAAGTGCTCATCAGCTCATTCAGGCTTCCATCTAAAGTGATGTTGATCTGATGTGGTCTGCCTCTAGAACTTGAACGCCGACAAAGACACAAAGCCACCGCACCAAGAACCCGATACGCACTCAGCCCCGCAAAGCCCCCTAACCCAAATATGCCTGTCAAATGACGCCCCTGTCTCATTAACAAGCTTCTGAGTTTACCCTCGCTAACTCCCAACATCCAATTCTCGGGTTTCTGTACCAAAGCTCGGGTGGGACTTACGAACTCCTTCACCTCAAACACAGTAACTGAATGTGCATGAGATGAGAAGCTGGAAATAAAGGCTATCTTCGGTTTTCACGATGACGCATATTTCATACCATCAGTTGAGGAACTATCAAGAGTAGAATTCATCAGATGAATAATGAATACGTACTTCGGCGTACATTCACAGTTGCTTTTGTCCTGAAGATTTTGATAGGCGGCTACGGACTCGGAGTTCACGTCGGAGTTCAACCCTGAGTCAACTCCAACGGCGCAATCATACATGATGATTCGTATACTCCGATCTTTCTACTGTATTCATATGCAATTATTAATATACCAAAGACTGCGCGATTGCGTATTTCAATATGGACGAATGACTGTACGTGACTCCCGAAAACTGGATGGAGGTTGAGATGAGATCAGCTCGCATTCGCCGGTCCACAAACGGAATGCCTTCCCCACATTTTCAGGGTTTAGTGAGAATGCACATGGCCGGAGGGAGGAGGAAAATTTTGATGCCTCGCCGAGACGAAAGGAGCTCGCTTTACCGGGCCCAGAAAGGGGCAGTCAAGGCAGCTTGTGAGGGTGTGCTCACTCGTGTGAGGTACATAGTTTGTGAACCCGACAACAGGAGGGAAGTTCCAAGCCTGACCTGCCAGCATACCAAGTCAAGGGGCTTCGACTCATCGCCTCCTTACCAAGCGAGCTGCCTAACAAAAAGCCTCTCAAAAATACACGCAATAGGAAGTGACCCAAGAGGCGCAAGGCGGTAACGATGAAAGCCTGAGTCATCTGTCTAATCGGGGTGATGTTTCGTGGTGCTTATTTCATCTTACCAAGAAACGCGGTGTTGGCATTCTTGAAAGGGCAACGGAGTTCGCTTGTGCTTAACGGGGAACCAATGGTTTAGGAACGAGGGCGAGGGGGTAGGGGCTGTGAATGGATGACGGTGGAAAGCTCGGGGTAAGGTTTGGGGTTACAGTTGAATTCTTGGCTGGGTCTTGGCTAGGAGGCTGATGTTTTGACTATGTCGGAATTGCATACTGTAGGGCGTGCACATGTGTGGAGTTATTATGGAGTTGATGGGATGACAACCGATATGACTGTGACTCGAAGCCTGGGTGCGTTAGGCATATATAGATGCTCCTCCTCCCTAGAGGCTGAGGATTTTGTTTTGGTATAATAACATCACTCACCACATCTACAACTCCTTCAAGGACCAATATCAATCTATTTCGCTACTTTACTCGTAGAGTCTAAACATCACAAGAAAAACAACACCACACAATCCAACATGCCTAACGGATTCCCCGCCTTCCCTCAATCTAGTACATTACCTCCCTCCCATTCTCACCGTCTCACAGCTAACAAGAATCAGCCTTCCCAAATGACCAACCCCCAACCCTCTTCCACCCCGCATCGCCAAAGATCAAGGCCACAAAGCCAGTGAGAGACGTCGAGACCGCATCAATGGCCAGCACATCGACCTTCGCCTCTACCGTCTCCTTGCTGAAGGACAACGTAAAGGCGAAGTTCTCGTCTAAGAATCAGGCTGCAAAGAAGGCGGCTGCGGCGACGACTGTCGTGTATGAGCAGGATGGGGAGGAGAGGACGTCGAGTCTGAAGCCGAAGAAGGATTATGATGCCAGAGCCAGGACGGCGGAGGCTTATATGATCATTGCTGCGACGAAGTAAGATCTTTCCTGAGCTTCCTTCGGTGTTTGGCTTCTTCCCGGGGTTTGGCGATGCTTTTCGACTTTGGACGGAAATTGCTAGGAGTTCCGGTGCGGGCTTTCGGTTTTGAGCTTTGGATGGTCAAACAGATTGGCTGGCACACTTCGACTGGTGTTGGACAAAATGGATTCAAGGATATCTTGTTTGAGATGGAGTTCATTGTTCATACCTTCTAGTAATCGTTAATTCATTAGAAACTATCATCCAAATTATCCTTCACCGCTACCACGCTTGGACTGTCTTCCAATGCATCTGTGTCATCAAATCCTGCTCCTGCTGTTGCTAGGAGGTCTTCTACTATGCGCTTGCTTGCTTCTCGTGCTGTATACTCATTAGCCACAGCCCCTCCCCTCAAAATAGATAATACGTACCAGGAGTCTGCAATAATCTTGACTGCGGCAAAGAAAACTGGATCGTCTTTGGCGGACTCATTCCCAGCTCCCTATAGACATCCTCCGCATCCTCATCACTGTCGCTCTCCCAACTGATCTCATCCTTCTTCACGGGCTTAGAAACAATCTCTTTAGCTTTCCCTTTTGCGGGGGTTTGCACACTAATGCCAGGGGTTCGTGGGGCGCTGGGTCGGCTGTATTGCTGTCTGATCGGCGAGCTGAAGATCTCGGCATGGAGCTGTGGAGCTGCTACTGGTGGAGAAGACATTGGCGAGGTGGCGTCTCGCCAGGAGGGTTTATTTGCCGGCGTCTTGTTCTCTTTGCGGACAGTGTGTGGTGTAGCTTGCAGGCGATAGTTCTTGTCTAGAACTCGGTGCAACAGTTGGTTCTCGCCGGGCTTTGGTTGGAGTACCGTAGATGTTAAGTAAGAGGTTGGATCGAACGGTGAGGATGTTGGAGTCATGGACATATCTGGGAGTCTTGACTGAGCACCTGGGGTTGTGGGAGGAATCTGTGTGTCTCCTTCGTTTTGACCTCCGGCTTCTCCGTTCAGTTCCTGCTTCAATGACTCGTATGGTGAGGAGTACTCTGCGAATTTCGGCTTCCCACTCGTGGTATTCTTTGGTCGTGGAGCTCGAGGAGTACTGCCACTGATATCGGCATTGTCCAAGAGCGAGTCGTCGGCTGGGTCATAGGGTTCGTGCTCTTCGCCATCGATATGAAGGGTCTCGTCTCCCGATTGGGACGTGGAAGTGGCATATGTGCTCGCGTTTTCGTGTGACTGTGTGTACGAAATATCCTCTTCCTCCTCATCTCGTTCCTCTACTCCGGACAGAGAGACATTGGCACTGGCTTCGAAGAACTGCTTCCAGAACTACCCCGCAATCAGTTCCTATTCCTCTTCAAGGAGTTTTTTAGCATACTTTTGATCCCTCCCATACTGCTTTTGAATGTTCTGCATACTGCTCAACGACTGGTAGGATGCTGGAAGTCACAATCCGATGCGCTCGACTGAAATTGTGGTCAATTTCTATGTTTTCATTAGCATTCAGCTCTGTTTGCTGGACTGTAGGATAAATACCTTGTAGTGTGAGGGTAATTGATTGTTCAAGTTTCTCCAGCTCCTCTGTGAGAGAGAGAGGTCGTGCGGATGGAGCGGTGCCTCGATTCATGTTGTTTCGGTGTCGCGCAAAAGGAAGGGCATCAGTTGTTGATTTTCTCTCCCTTTCCGCGACTTCCAAATCGCGTCGCGATTTCTGAGAATCGAATCGTGTGCATGGCGCGTGATTCGTAGGAGCTCGCTTTTTCCCGCTCCGACCCGCTAAGCCACTTTCGTCATGGACCTCCCTTCTTGTGTATCGACGATACAGCCATCTTTTCCTCCAGCCAATCCCGGCATTCTGTTGCGGATGTCTTTGCAGATCGATACCCCATACAACAAAACGTCAATACATTTTAATTTATCCACTTCCCCATCTGCTCCCAAAACAGCTATTCCTCCACAGCCGACCTCATCTGTTTGTACCCATCTTTCCTAGACGAGAGCCATACTCTCGAATCACGGCTTGACGGAAAGTCACTCCGTACAAGCCAAATACTTTGATTGGAAACTTTATATTCCACCACGGCAGCCTCAATACATCTTTGTCGCGCAGCATATATCTCTTGCACACCTCCGACTCTGAATGTGGTAATCGAAGACGATGCCACGATGTCAGCGGCTGGCCTCTCTATCCGTGGGCTCAGCTGCGCAACGGCCGGATGCAAACCAAAGTCAAATTTCCGCCTTGTCTCTTTAAGCTTTTGTTATATAAGTCCACACAGCCTGTGCCCCTTCGAAGTTTTCACGCCATAGCTAAGACTACCTGCTAGCTATCATTTCTTCTCCTAGACTCCTAAGATGCATCACAAGTCCCTTTATTTGATTCTTCTATTATCGTCGGTCTTCTGTCCTTCGACCACTCAGTCAACGTCAGCCACTGGGCCTTCGCCAAGTGCATCAGCAGCCTGCCACCAAATCTCGCTGGGATCAGCAGAAACAGCGATATGGCCAGCGGCACTCACAAATCCTGACTATCTCGATGCTAAGAATCATTATTATTCGGAAGCAAATGCCGATTTGACACCAGCTTGTGCTGTCTTCCCAACCAACGCGGAGGAAGTTGCCTACGTTGTTGAGACCCTTCTGCACTATCCAACTGTTCCGTTTGCAGTCAAAAGCGGTGGTCATAACACGAATGTTGGCTTCTCAAGTGTGAACTGGGGGGTCCTCATTTCTTTCAGCAAACTCGCTTCAACGACTTTATCTTCCGACAAAACCACGGCAGATGTCGGGCCAGGAGCACGATGGGTGGAGGTGATGACTGCTCTCGAACCGTACAACCTTGCAGTGGTTGGTGGTCGGCTGGGTGAGTTTGGTGACCTCTTTACTTCTTGATTGACACTGACAGTTTTGCAGGTGATGTTGGCGTTGGGGGGTTGCTTCTTGGAGGAGGGTTGAGTTTCTTAAGCGCTCAATTTGGACTTGCGTGCGACAACGTCGTAAATTACGAGGTCGTTTTGGCCAATGCAAGTATAGTAAACGCCAACGCTAACAGCAACACTGACCTTTTCTGGGCTTTGAAAGGAGGCGGCAACCAGTTCGGTGAGTCAAAAGATTACAACCAATTCCTCTGGTGCTGACTTTAATCAGGCATCGTCACCAAATTCACATTGAAAACATATCCCGTTGGAATGATCTGGGGAGGTACTCGAATCTATGATGGCAGCGCAGGATCTGCCCTTCTCAACGCCACCCAGAACTTTATTCAGTACAACGAAGATCCAAAGGCAGCGGTAATTGTTACTGGCTCGCTTACGATTGAGAATTTGGCCTATGTCTGGGTTGTTTTCTACTTTTATAATGGAACAACCCCTGCCCCAGGAGTATTCGACGAGTTTAATGCTATTGTGCCAGTGTCGGACAGTGTTGTGACGCAGCCTTACGCTTCACTCGTACGTTGATTTTATGAGCCCGACAGAGGCGGAGCTGACGCGCTTTAGCTCAATGCGAATGATGAGTATAGTATCTACGGCTTCAGATACCTCTACAGAGTAGGTGAACCTTCTCTTACGTTCCAAAGTTTGGCTGACAGACAAGGCTGCTACGATCCCAAATCTTCCCGGTACCGACGGCACTGATCTTTACAACGCTGTCTTCGACAACTGGGCAGACTACATAGTCAGCCATGACACTCTCGTACCCGGATTCATCTTCTCCATTGCGTTCCAGCCGATGCAGGCAATCATAGCTGCTGCTTCAGTTGCAGCCGGTGGCGACGCTTTGGCTTTGGATCCTGGGAACGGCGACAGGATGTGGATTGATCTCTCTATCTCATGGGGAACGGCCGCTGGAGATGCTACTGCGTATTCAATTGCCACAACTTTGGCAGATAATATTGAAAGCTATGCGAAGCGTACATATCCAGGCGTTCCCAACACAAGGTATGTCGAAGGGAATCTGGCATACGAAGAGTACGATCCACTTTACTCCAATGATTGCACGTATAATCAGCGGCCTTATCAGACTTATGGAGATGGGTCTTATGCAAGGCTGAAAGCGATTCAGAAGAGCGTTGATCCTAGAGGCTTTTTCCCAGGCAGGACCGGTGGTTTCAAGTATGAGTAGTTGATGGAAATGACTTTGATGAGTTGGGGACCACGAAAGGGGGGCACAGTAACGTGACCGTCAGTGTTTCTTTGGGCCGATTTTTGACTATGTTACGGAAATTCAACCATTCTTGAGCTTTGTTCCCCTTTAACAACAACTAGCAGGGAAGTGTGTCAGATGAACACCATAAAAACAACTAATCATCGTCATTTGACCCCGACACACACCTCTCTGTTCATTTCGGATCCGCCCGAAACAAAAGAGAGAATATTCATGGAATTGAGTGTTCCGTTCTTTTATTGTTACATTGTTTATTTATGATAGAAACTACCTGCCTCGTGTTTGTACCTCTGTATTAGAACCAGGCCTTGAGTGGTGTTCGGGATGCGCCGACCCCGCAATCATGCAAGACATCCTGAAGATCGGACGACCAACATCTAACCGGAAGGCGCGGGAGGGTGCAGGAGCCAAGACTGTCTCTTAAACCTGCAGCTTGTAAGTTGCATCTTTTTTCCCTTTCTTTTTCTTTTTTGCAGTTCCAGAGGAACCATATAATTTTCACGTGCTAAAGTCCTCACCAGTAATGTCGCCCCTGCCGAGAGCGACGTTGTAACTCGCCTGTCAGGTTTCGGCAAGCCATCCCCTAATCCCAGGCACCAGAGCGCCCTCAACGCATTAGTGGTGATTCGGCAATATGTCCGAAGCCTGTAAGAGCTGAGAACCTATTCTGGGGTGCATCCCTTTCTCGTGATCAGCAGGCACGCGATGAGACGGTCGATGACCTTTGTGCAACTAAGGTAGCGCCTGTACATGGACAGGTTCATTGGCCCTCAAACTTTTTACTATTAGCACCATCTCGGTCCGCTGATTAGAGGCCATGTCGCATCGACAAATAGAGCATGAGAGCTCATCTCGTGCACCATGTTGCACCTTCTCTCCTCGACCGCGCAAATGTGACTACTCCATTTGTTAAGTTTAATAGCCATGGGCTTTCCCTAGAAGCTGGAGTTAAATATGCACGGCATCCACTTCCAAAAAGAATGTTGTTGCTTGTTTCGGCCAACTGTAATTTTTTTGTCTTCGCAAATGAAGCTATTCGGCACTCAGTATGTCTTCCTCGCGGCTGCCGTCAGCTTGTCGCAAGCAGCTGCTGTTGCAAACAGAGACTTGGCGAGTACAATTTGGGGGGATATCGAATCAGACGCCACATGTGCCGGATGCGACGTAAATCTCCTTTACTACTTCCCTTCGGTGTCCAAGGATTATTCCGATATCATTCGCCAGTCTTCAGGTCAAGTTGATCGGACAGTTTGTGATAGTGGAATTCATGGTTGACTCCGACCTCTCAATTCCTGGACTCTTCGACAGCACGCATCGTCGGAAGAGTTTGAGTGATTGAAACGGCCTCTTATCTTTCCCTCAATGCCTTCACTGACTCTGTCTCTGAACAGGTAGTACTCGGGCTTCTCAAGCTCATTGCGGACTTCGGCAACACTGCATTTGTTGACACCATCACAGAGATATGCATTCTTGCTAAAGTAAGCTATCCACGAAAGTAACTCCTCCTTCATGTACTAAGTATGAAATAGGCCGACGATCCAGATGTCTGCACAGGTGCTGTTGGAGAGGAAGGTCCCATCATCGCTCAAGATTTGAGAGGAATGTCCATTGGCTCTCACACATCTCAGCTGTTCTGTATCACGTTCTTCGGCCTTTGCAGCTATCCTGCCGTTACTCCTTACACCGTCAGCTTTCCTACCCCAAAGCCAGCAACCACACGTCCTCCAGTTAGCGGTCAAGCGCCCCTCCAAATTGTCCACTTCAGCGACATCCACGTCGATCAATTTTATGAAACTGGAGCAAGCTACAATTGTACGAAGCCGATTTGCTGTAGACCTTATACTTCGGCTGATGCCCCTGGAAACAACGATTATCCTGCTGGTCCTTACGGAAACACGAAATGTGATGCCCCTATCAGTCTCGAGGATAGCATGTACGCTGCTATCCAAAGCATTGTACCCAACGCAGCTCTCACGCTATTTACCGGAGACATTGTTGACCATGCTGTATGGCTCGTCAACGAAACGCAGAACTTGAAGGAAATCAATGACGCATACAGTAGGATGTCCGGCTTGACGCAAGTCTACGGGACAGCGGGGAACCACGAAGCCGCGCCAGTCAACTCATTTCCGCCAAAAGCCGTGAGAAATGCAATCTCTGAGCAATGGTTGTACGATGCTCTCTCCACTGATTGGACCAAATGGATCGGGGCCACCTCAGCGCGGCAAGCTGATAATTACGGTGCCTATTCTTCGAAATTTCCTGGAGGAAACCTTCGGATAATATCAATCAACACGAATTTCTACTACAAAGATAACTACTGGATGTATGAAAAGGTAATGGAGTCAGATCCGGCTGGGCAGTTTGCTTGGCTGGTCACGGAACTCCAGGCTGCAGAGACTGCTGGAGAGCGTGTGTATGTGATAGGACATACACCACTTGGCGTCTCAGATGCATTCCATGATGGTTCAAACTACTTCCAGCAGATAGTTGACCGCTACTCAGCGACCATTGCGGGACTGTTCTTCGGTGAGTCTTTCTTGCGTTTCATTCACGCTTCCTTCAAATTCTTCATTGCCATTAAAAAAAAACCCCTGTCTAACATCGAACACAGGACACACTCACGTTGACCAACTTGAAATTGCCTACAGCAATTACGCCAGCAATTATACCTTGAGAACAGCGAACGATGCTATTGAAGTCTCGTACATCTGCCCCTCAATGACTCCCACGTCTGGCCCTCCTGCCTTCCGTGTTTACACCGTGGACCCCGTGACGTTCGGAGTTCTGGACATTGAAACCTACATCGCAAACATCTCCGATCCGAGCTACCAGACCACCGGCCCGGTCTGGCAGAAGTACTACTCCGCCAAAGAAACCTACGGCCCACTCGTCACACCGCCACTCACTGACCCCACGGCTGAACTCACGCCCGCGTTCTGGCACGACGTCACGGTAGCTTTCGAAAACGATGATGCTGCATTCCAAGGCTACATTGCGCGGAAGACTAGAGGGTTCGATGTCAGCAATTGCACTGGGACCTGCAAAAGCAACGAGATCTGCGGGATTAGAGCAGCAGAATCGCAGTACAACTGCGGTACAATTACGCCAGGAATTAGCTTCAAAAAGAGAGATGAATTGGTAGAGCGTTCGATTGGTGTTGTGGAGGTGGGTGAATGTGAGGGCGGTCTGGCGAGGCCGATTTTGGCAAAGATTGCGGCACAGCAGGGGATGCTTGAGGAGGCTACCAGACGTGCTGTGGAGAAGTATGGAAAGAAGTAACGTATCTGAATGAGCGCCTTAATAAGAATAATATTGTTTTAATGTATTATCCAATCGAATACCTTTTCCAAACTCGAGGTGCAAGTGGTGAGACAATTGACAGTTCACGAGAGGCACCACCCCTTTCAACTATGCTACTCTGTCCCTAGTGTGGTATATCTCCGGGAGGTCTTCAAGAGACGAAAGAGAACTCTTCAAATAAAATTTGGATTCAGCCATGCAGACCTCCTCGATGGACTGCGAGCTTCGTACAAGGCAACCAATGAAAGAAGAGCAAGGGTCCGGCGGTACTTTACCACTTGCTTTGTCTGCAAAGAGGTAAGCGGACCCAACAATCAAGCGGGAAATTTCAGCGCTGGAGACTCCTCTAGGGTTTCAGTTGAGACCGAGGGCCTAGAATCGGAGTTGTCTCAAAGACTTTGGGCCTTGCCTTGAATTGCTACATCTGGACAATAGCCGTGCTACTTTTCCAGCTTTGACTGGGAAATATTAGACGTTAGTCATATCCCTGAAGGTGTGTCTGATTGATAGAAGACTTAAACTTTGTAGTGCGGGCTTGAGTCCGGCTTGTCCTCCTTCGTCTGCAGGCGTCTCGATCCTTCAGTCTCTCTCAACTATCGAAACAGTATCATGGCTTGGTTCATGGTTGCTCTCCGGGACAGCAGTCTTGTGCTGTCGCTGCTATATATCGCGGCAGCCGTGTACATTCTATACACCTCGGTCAAATTTTTAGTATCAGCATACCGCACCTCCCTAAAGTCTCGTCAACACGGATGCAAGTCCCCTCCGTCCTATCCCCATCTCGATCCAATCTTCGGACTTGACGCCTTCATCATCTCCCTTAAAACCTTAGCCCAAGGACGTCTAATGGACAATATTGATGCCCGATTCAAAAACATCAACGGAGGCACTAACACATTCTTCATCAACTCCCTCGGTTCGAATGTAATCTACACCATAGAGCCAGAGAACGTGAAGGCAATTTTCGCAACGAACTTTAAAGATTTCGGCATTCCAAAAAACACGGAAAGAGGCACTTGCAATATTTGGCCTGGGATTTTAAGCAGCGATGGGCACCACTGGGAAGCCTCACGCACGCTGCTACGTCCGAATTTTGTTAGAGATCAAGTTGGTGACATGAAACCGCTGGAGAGTCATGTGTCCCTGCTCATTGTCAGAATACCAAAAGATGGCGAGGCTGTGGATATGCAGCATTTCTTTTCCGATCTGACGATGGATTCAGCGACTGAGTTGTTGCTGGGGGAGAGCACTGGTATGTTAGGGGATAAGCCGGAGCCTAAAGCTGTGAGTTTCTCAAAAGCTTTAAACGAGACTTCCGAGAGACTCTCGATTCGCATGGGGATCGGATGGCTCGCCACAATCATCCCAGATCCAAGCTTCCATTGCGGCATAAAAGAGATGAAAGATTTCATTGATATCTATGTTTCGCGAGCCGTGAAGCTGAGAGAAGGGGACGCAGAGGTCGTTGACGAGGGACGATATGTGTTTTGGCCTGAACTTGCGAAGAGTGGTTATAACAAAGGCAGAATTGCGGCGGAGTTGATGGCGGTTATCGTCGCCGGGCGAGGATCGATAGCTGCTTTGCTGACGGCCTTTTGGTTTACGGTTGCGAGGAGACCTGATGTTTTCCGAAAGCTGCGCAATGAAGTCGTGGAAATTTTGGGAAATCGATTGCCGACTTTCGAGGAGGTTAAGAGTCTTAAGTATCTCAATTGGACATTGAGAGAAGGTAAGTGAATTGTTGGGGAGGGGTTAATGGGAGGTTGCTGATTGTTTGGATAGTACAACGCCTCTACCCAGTCATCCCGGTCAACTCGAGAGTTGCGCTGGTAGATACGATCCTTCACTCGGTGGGGGCCCGGATGGAAAATATCCGATTTATGTGAAGAAAGGCACGAGAGTTCTTCATTTTCCATATTCTATGCATCGACGGACGGACATATATGGCTCCGATGTAATGGAGTTCAAGCCAGAGCGATGGGAGCATCTCAGAACAAGGTGAGCTTGACCTTTGACCTAAGTGCATATTGTCTGACCAAATCTTGCACAGTTGGGAGTATCTACCATTCTCTGGTGGCCCAAGAACTTGTATTGGACAGCAACTGGCTCTCACGGAGGCTTCGTACACTATAGTCCGAATGCTGCAGACTTTCAGAGCCGTCGAGCCTGGGGATAGCTCTGCCTGGGGATAGCTCTGCCTGGGGATAGCTCTGCCTGGGGATAGCTCTGCCTGGCAAGAAAGGCTTGTCCTGGCTATGTCTGTGAGGTCTGGCTGTTGTGTGAAGTTTGCACTAGCCTAGTCTTCCCTGAAGTTGGGATACGTAAATACAGTCTGCCGAATTCATGTCTACACAATAGAGTACGCTCCTTTGCCTTGCCACTTGGCGACCGGATTTCTTTGACTTTGCATGAAGGAGCCTTTGCAATTGGATCAAATAAGCCTTTAGTACAACGTGGATCGTTCAGAGATACTCAGCAATGGAGAGAAACAAAAGCAGATACCCCTCCTGCTGCAATGGTCATTGATGGATCGATTCAACTCATCACTTGATACAGTGAATACCCAAATAAGCATAATGCTCTAGAATATAATTGATGGAAAGGAGCATGCCATTCTGGCGATTTGTGAGTGAGTTGCAAAGGTCGTTGAAAAATTGCCCTGACATCAGACGACAAGGATCACGAAATCCGGGGAAGCTTGACAAATCCCCAAAAGCATGAACTTCAACTCTCTTTCACCATCACAATATTCACAATGGCAACCTCGCGTCTCGCAATTTCACTTTTCTTAAGGACCTCAAGATCCTCTATCTGCCACTCGAGCAAATCGTTCAGAGCTCTGCCTGTCTTTTCACCACGACTCGCAGCACCCGCATTAAACACGTCCACCTCCCAACTGAGGTTCTACTCTCAAGAACTCAAACCCAGCAAGATCTACGCCTTTGCAGACGTGCGAACCCCACCCCCTTTCGTACCCCCGAATTAGACTTATAGGAGCATAGGTCAAAGCCTTCTCAGAGAAACCCGACCCAAACCGCATCCTAATCGACACGCGCGAGCCTTCCGAGTTGCAAACCACAGGTACCATTCCGGGCTCCCTGAATGTTCCAGTTACCTCACAACCGGATGCATTCTTTATAACAGCGGAGGAATTTGAGGATAGATTTGGGTTCGAGAGACCGGGCAAGGAACAGGAAGTGGTGTTTTATTGCAAATCGGGCGTTAGGAGTAGAGCTGCGGCGGAATTGGCGAGACAGGCGGGGTGGGAACAGGTGAGCGAGTATCCCGGGAGTTGGAATGACTGGGAGGGGAATGGGGGAGCTAAGGAGGGTGGGAGGTCATAACGGAGGTGTACCCTGAGCAGAGAAGGTCATAAAGGGTATGGATGGTGGTGGTTTTTGAAAACATGAAATCGTTTTGGGTATCAATGACCCTCCTTATTTTACATTTGGACCTCTAAACCCTAGCCATGAACGGAAATGCCAATCCTGCAGCCTGCTACCCATATCAAAACATGAACATCCTCGTCGCCTCGTCTCCCTTGTCCGGCGAAGGATCCTTCTTCGCCAAGCTACCATGTGCAAAGAAGAGCATCTTAATCGCAATCGCCAGACCGGCATGAAGCGCCACCACCAAAATCAGTAGGATCTTGCTAGTTTGCTTGTCTGTAGCGCTCAGAACCGGATAGAGATTCCTCAATAGGAACATAACGCTAAGTCCAAAACCCACGCCCACAAACACCCAATTCAAAATCGAGATCGGTGACCAGGCGATTACAGCAACGGGGATCCAGATCAGGTTAGAATAGCCGTATAAGGCCCAGCATTCGAGAAGGTTCGCGGATTCGCTGCCGAAATACTTGAGGGCTAGGAAGAGGATGACGGGGATTACCAGGGTGTAGCCGTAGATAAGTCCAGCGGCGCCTGTTTAAGGTCAGCGAGGCTATATTTATATAGAGTCATAAAGAGAGATAGCATACCACTCAGTAATTTGAAATTATACGCAGAATGTGCGCTCTCGGTGCTTGCAAGATATTGATTGATGGTACCCCCCAAGAACAGGATAAACACCACCGTTGTAGCGATCCAAAAAGGGCCATAAAGATCAGGATTTCCTTCTAAAACATCAAGAAAGTTCGCCCGTGGAAACAGCGCTGCCCAACATCGTGATAGAACGGCATTTGTGTCGACGTCGAAGAACTGTGCATAAAAAGATAGTGTCCAGAGGAATCGTTTCGACGAGCCGCTGCCTGCTGTCGCAGGAGCTGGCAGACCTGATGAGCCGCCGGGGATCTTGCGAGAGGTAGATGAGGGATCAGTAGCGAAGTTCGAGGAGTGGAATTCGAGGTCTTCTTGAAGGTCGGTGTGTCCTAGGTCGCCCTGGGGTTGGTGTTAGTTGAGCTCGAGGAAACGCGCGTTCTGTAAGGACAGCAAATGGATGGCGAAGGGACGAATTTACCTCCTCGTCGACATCAACTACCACATCATAGCCAGCTCCAGACATCGTATCGCTACCTGGATCTTTGTGTTGTTGAAGGTGATTTGGGAATCGTTGGGTGGTCTTGTGAGGTGAGCTTGGGACAGCTTGCGAATCGATTTGAGATGCCGCTGAGGACCCCTGCAATTGGGTCGACAGCCTGCAAGGGATCGACGAGGTTTCATACAATACAAAATTCACTACCGGCACTTGCAAGAAGGTATTGGGACAACAATAATAATAATTTTAAGGTACGCTCGAAGGTCCTCTTGACACGAAACTCAGTCCATATGGGAGATTCACCGAGAGCTAACATAAGTGGCGGGTCAAGGACTCCGGAATTCCTGGAGATTGTATTGCCCTTGTACACCGTACCTTCTTAGGCCTAGCTCCTTTCCCCTTTAGGCATAGTGCCTTCCCTATGGTCATGTGATAGTTTGTATTCAGGTCCCGGATTATAAATAATATCAGAACCCTACGGCAGTCCGAGGCATGTCCATTAAAGTCTCGAATGGCCCGTGTCTTGGGAGCAGTGACCGACCCGGTACGTACAATTGGCTGCGCTCCAAATGCATCGACGCACGCCGCTGTTTTCCATTTGGAAACTCCCGTGCGCTTTTCTGGTATTTTCAGCCCCGGGCCAGCCTCGCCTTTGCTTTCCAGCCCACCTTTCTCAATATCCGCAGTGAACATTCAAACACCAATTCTTCCGATTTTTAAGTTGCAAAGAGAAGTAAACGGAAGGCATATATGTCACAATTAGATCGCCTGGAGAAGTCAACATATGCCAATTTTTGTTTACTACCGTCGGGGTTTTCTGCCCCCTATTCGAAGCCACGAGGCGCCTTTCAACCCGTTCCTGTCAAACCTCGAAAACTATAGTCAGTACTATTGATTTCGGCGTTCAGTGCCAAGTCCTTGTAGAGCCTAAAAACGGCAAGAATGAGACAACATAACTTTTACTCCTGGGGCGTCCATGATACTCCCCAACCTATAAGTACTGTAGTTGGAGAGTCTAGCTTCCCTGCCCGCATCCTAACTGCTATCACTTGGTCGTTATCTATCTTTGCTTCCTATACCTCGGTCCTAAAGACTTGGTACGATTTTGACACTTCCTCGTGGGAAATAACACTCATCACATCATGAAGGCCGTTATTTCTGCTGCCGTCATGGCTGTCGCCCTCATTTCTTCCACAACGGCGATACCTACCGTCAACCAAGAGCCGAGAGAGCTTCAGCGCCGGTGGGACGCTCCTCCCCTTCCACCGTGCCCGCAGAACAACTACAAGCCATTCACCTATGTTGGATGTTTTGTCGAGCCCAACCCTGAGACTCTGCAGTACAACCCCAACCTAGTCTTCAGCACCATGACAGTGGAGACCTGCACTGCTACTTGCAAGGTAACATCCCCCCCTCCTTCCAAATGTCGAAGTGTTTATTGAGGAGTGATTCAGTCCAATGGATTCAGATATGCTGGCTTGATCTATTTTGGAAACTGCCTCTGCGGGACAATGCTACCGCCAACCCAGGCTCCCGAATCAGACTGCAATGCCCCTTGTAACGGGAACCAGAACGAAATGTGCGGCTCTAACCAACGCTTTTCTATCTACCAAGATCCCACGTACCCTGCTGTCGATCTCTCTACTATCGCTTCACAGTACACACCAAAAGGCTGTTATTCTGAGGGCGTAGGCTACCGCGCTGTCACCTATCGTCAGGACCAACTTGACTCCAGCACCCTCACAACAGAAGAATGTCTTTCAGCCTGCGGCCAAGAATACTATCCTCTGGCCGCCACCGAATACTATGGAGAATGTTACTGTGGTTATATGCTCCAAGGTGGAAGCACACCCGCTGACTCATCCAACTGCAACCTGCCTTGCAATGGCAATCCATCAGAGATTTGCGGTGGTGCCAACTATCTGGATCTTTATGAAGCAACGATACTCGAGTCAACCCAGCCCTGCGGAACCTTACCACCACCTCCACCCAGCACTTGCAGTGGCACCGCCTACGGGTATGCCACCTCTTCTGCTGATGCGGACAAGACCTTCATCTCGCTCAACATAGGCAAGAACTGGGGATGGGTCATTCAGGGTCCAGTCACTGTCTCAGGCAACCTTTACATGGGAGCTGGAGGCAATGACATCTCCAAGGCTACCATCGTGGGCACTTTCACTATCGCGAAGGTTGGTAGTAACCTCGTCGTTAGCTATACCACCAAGGCGCCGTGGTATCTCTCCTCCACACACTTCTACTATGGCACCACCTACCCAAGCAAGATTGCACCAGGGCAATTTGGGAATGGACACAGTCTTCAGACGGGCGTCACAACGGATAGCTACACGATTCCATATGATGCCTCCAAGACGACTTATATCGTCCATGCTGGTATCGGTTATCAGTGCTGAACCAATAGTAGTTCGTGATAGAACCTTGGTGGTAATGAATTCGATGTATCACGTTCTTATCATTAATAAAGGAGATTGTAAAGGAGCGAGGATTGGAGTGAACCTGTTGGTTGGAACTGCCTAATATGGCATAGCCAGTTTTTCTTCCTTCTGTAGTATAAGAGAGCTCTTCCCCTCCTTTTAATTTCAGCTCCTTAGATATCAAGCTAGTCTAAAAATGCCACTATATTTCGGCCCCAAACAGCTCAACTGACAGAACTGCCGCGCATGGAGAAGGCAAATGAATTTTAAAAAATGACCCAGTCCAGGAGAATCCATCATACTGTGTTTTATTGCTTATGCTTATGTCTAGAAAGCTGCAGCGATGAATTCGATGAATCCCAATCCCGTTCCTCATCAAATAAAAAGACTTATATCAACACGATGGGAACATCACCACATAGCCAGGACGGTGCTAAGCACCGCGGTGTTAACGCTGCACCCTGGTCCGCGATCGGGGCCGTTATTGGATGCCGGCCTCTACTCAACCAGCGCCGAAGGCTCGAAAGTGGAAGAGCATCTTAATGGACCATAGCCTGGGCTCACTGTCTGGAGTATCGTCCTCCGCAGGGATGTATAACAGTTAATTCTGAAGGTAGTACACCAGTATGAAGAGGCCGCAAGGAATTTTCAATACCTATCGATGTTCTTCGCAGCCTTTATACAGGGTAGCCCTTTGCCATTGCGACCAAATCCTTAGACTTGAAGTCGTCCAACCCCAAATGATATCCTTCAGAAACATTCCAAGTGACTTTAACTGGACGTAAATCGTTATCCAAAGCCACATTTTCAGTCTCCGCTTCCTTTTCCCGTAGTTGACCATCGATTCCAACCATCTTGTCACTCACCCTTATCGAGTAGAGGGCATAAAGCGTTCCAAGAAAACCGAATCTAGCGAAGCCCATATGCCATCCCTTTCCGTCTTGCTCTTCTGTGTTATTCAATCAATCCAAACCCGAGAATGGCAGAGGCTTAAGAACCTGCACCTGGCCCCCTGGTCCTTGCCCTTCAAGAAGTGGTGTCGTGCCATGGACATGAATGAAAAGAAGTGATCAGATACTTGGTAAGTTTCAATGTTGTCTCCTTTCGTAGAAATTAACTCAACGTTCTCCAGCAAAGCCAGTCAGATATTCTATGGACGGAATCGTTGAAGCATCGAGCAGCAATCTCTATGTGAAACGGGCGTCTGAAGCGGTTCGTATTATTACCAGAATCCCATTATTCAATTGCACGAAATATCTCTCCAGAAATTTCCCTCAAGAAGGTTTGAAAGCCAGACTTTGATATCGAGGATAGCAGCTCATATCTGTTTAGGAGGCAACAACAGCATTGAAGACAAACTTGTCGAGAGAGGATTCTCCGAAGCTGGAATAAAACCATATATGTAAGTCCTTGTGCCTCGTACGCCTAAGATTCTTAATACATTCGTGTAGAGCCGGTGGAGCATAGGACTTGACCTTGGGGCTTGCCGGTGAAATCAGCTGGGATCAGGAAGAGACATCGCGGTCGGAGAAATCAACAAGATTTCCAAGCTTCATTGTACCTATAATGTGAGTTATGTATTATGTCTTCTCGCCAGCCTTGAGATTAACGGTCTTCAGTTCCTCAGAGTCCTTGTTTATCTGACTCCACAATCTGTGGTACTTCAGAGCCTCGTAAAGCATTTCTAAGGGGCTTAGAAAACACCGACATGCTCAAGAATAGTGATTTGGAAAACTTCGTTAAATTTGGTGAGAATTACTGAAACTCTGAGTATTGACTTGGTTGTCTCCTTTGACTTATCAGAGGATGGGGGGAATGCTACCAACTCGAGACTCTCTCGGAAGGCGGTTGTATAGCTCTGAAAGACTATACGAAAAAACTACGGACGAAATAACAAAGGAAAAGCGCGCGATGAAGTATAGTATGGGAATTAACTTCATGACTCCATGTGGTGGGGCTGGCATTGAAGGTCATCGAGCAGCAGTCGTGACGTTGATAACCAGAAATCCGGGCAATCAAGGGAAATGTCAATCACCGCTCAGGTGGCAACTCTCCATCTCCTGGAGGTCTGTTCCTATTCAAGATCACCCTGATTGACCTGCAAGTGACCGAAGCATTATAGCCCGCCCGACTGGACCCTCTCTGTTGTTTTTAACAAGTACTGGAGGGCTATCAATGTAAGTGCTTCAGCAAGTCGACCTTTCATCGGAGTATGGTACTCACTCCCACTAGCAAGACGATCCACAAGATCTGCTACCACTTCTCATAAGAATTGCTCACTCCGAAGACTACGGACAGGAAAAGGTGTGGCTCGAAGTATTACAAAGAGTTCTGAATGGGAAAAGATTCGACACCGGGAAGAGAAAGAAGTGGTGGTCATCGAGATCGGTAACACAGCTGAACTGACGTCAATCATAGATTTCAGCACAATCTTCACGGTGAACACTCCCCATCTCACCCTCAACCACTCGAGCAGAGGTCGATCGCGACGTTCGAATGGCTCTGGAAACGTCCTGTGGGGGAAGAAATCCACTGATGATATTATGTCTGAGCGTTCGGGCTGTACGAAAACAGTCCAACGGTAACTGTTGTTCGGTCCAATCTTCTTGCCCTCGAAATGAGGGAAATGGACGAATTTGGGAATCCGGTGGGAATGGGCGTGTTCCACCAAAAAGTAAAACTAACTTGGGATTTGTCTTTCCTGCGGAAAGAGAGCTCTATAAAGATTCGAGTTCAAGTAAAGGAACCACATTCGGGAAAAGGATATGGAAAGCTGGGAAGGGAACAACTTGATGCAGGCATGTTCGGGGGCAGATTGCTCCCCACTTCGGGAAAGAGAACTGATCATAGTTGGTACGAAATCCATCTTTTTGTTAGGCAATTTCAAGAATGAATCAATTCGATCACACATGACAAGTGATAAGAGGTGAACATAGCTCTACCAGAAGACTAGTGCCTGTCTTCGTTTCGCATCACGTCACTTGATACTTCTGAAGTCTGTCGGAGCCCGGGTTGGAGCCTGCGTTGAAGCTCAAGCGTTCCAGACTCCTGCAACTCGCATTCAGCCAAATCTTCACAATCGCTTCACAGGCCTCGTTCCAGAATGCGTCCTTCATGATTGGCCTAACCGTTGATTCATTGCTTCTGCATGCTATTCTTTTGTACAGCCAAGCAAAGAAATCGAGAACTTCCACTCTGCCATCTCAGAATCTCCCCAGCCAACCCAAACGCCAGATAACGTAACGTCTACTTGAGCTTCTTCTTTGGTCGGAGTTGGTTGGTGTGGCCGCACTTCTTCTTTCTGCAGTTGGTAGCACGGGGTGGGAGACGGGCCTGTGTTTATTATGTGAGCTTCCAGGTCGCGGGTTAAAATTGGGAGGAACGTACGTAGCACTTTCGGCAGATCATCTTGTCGCAGTTGAACTTAGAGGCAAGGGCCTTGAGAGATGGCTCGATGATACCTCCACGGAGACGGAGGACCAAGTGAAGAGTTGACTCCTGTAAAATAAACTCATGTCAGCCTCCGAAATGATGAATGTGCCCCGCCACTATTCTCGAGCTTCTACCACATCTCTCTTCCGGGAAATCCTCCCCAGCCTCTCCGATATCATACAAAATGTGTCCGTACCTTCTGGATGTTGTAGTCTGAAAGAGTGCGGCCATCCTCAAGTTGCTTTCCGGCGAAGATCAGTCGTTGCTGGTCCGGGGGAATTCCCTCCTTGTCCTGAATCTTGGACTTGACATTGTCGATGGTATCGGAGGACTCGACCTCAAGGGTAATGGTCTTGCCCGTAAGGGTTTTGACGAAGCTGTTCTCATTGTATCAGTCTCAGATTCGATTCATCGGCGCAGTTTGTGGCAAAGCGGTTTGGAGGTCTTACATCTGCACTGGAAGAAGGAAATTGTCAGCACTGCATTTCTAGGATAGTAGACAGTCTGTGAAAAAGGAGCAGCAACTTACTGTTTGCGGTCGTCTACGTCGTCGTCGATGTTGAAGATTAGAAAATTCGAGGCGTGGTGACGATTTGGCGGAAACGATGTGTGCGAAGCCCTAAAATCTTAGCGCGAGCAGGGATCTTTTCAAGGTCACCTGACCTTCATAAAACACTCCTTGAAGACCTTTGTAGTTCAAGAAACGACAGACCGTTCGACGAGCAGAGCTTCATTTCTTTTGGACAATTTAATTGTAGTAAGGACTCTAAATTGTCGTTTATTTAGAACGTCTAGAAATTTCGCATTCCCTGGGTATCTTCCTGGCGCCAATACGTAATCATCGTCGATATCCTCCCAACAACAAACACAATCCAAACTCCATTTAAAATTCTCCTCGAGATTCATAGTTCCTCCAAAGCAGATTGCTGTCTTTCGTCTAACAAGCGTCTCTTTCTATCAGCTAAGCTCCAACTCTCCAACTGAATCTCGGTTTGGAAAACACCCCGGACAAGGCGTTGTACATCGACTCCAATATTCTTAGCTAGAGTATAGTCAGCTCTGTCAATTGTGTCTAATAAGACGTTAGAAACCTACCAGCGAGCTCATAGAATGCCCTTGCTTCCTTGGGAAGCTCCT
Source organism: Gamarada debralockiae (assembly GCA_002803225.1). Lineage (NCBI taxonomy): Eukaryota > Fungi > Ascomycota > Leotiomycetes > Helotiales > Hyphodiscaceae > Gamarada > Gamarada debralockiae. The sequence goes on from NXFV01001603.1 coordinate 81,804, forward strand.
CAACCGTACGATAACGTCTGTAATACTCTCCCGGTCGTGTGACAACCTGTTCATCGTCTTCTCGGACAGGCTTTGACTTGCGCAACATTGAATATTGCTGTACTTGCTTCAAGCGGCTGGACCGTTTCTCATCATCTGAACCTTCGATTACAGATTGGGATGCTTCTTGGAGAGGAAATAGCTCAAGGATTTGCTCCGCGACTGGCAAAGCATCAATACCATCGAATTAAAGGGAAATGGGGGTTTTATACTCTTAGGATCTCGATCATCAACCCAATTCCGCTGGTAGAAATCCAAATAATCATCCATTACCTTCTCACTCATGCCAAGGACATCCGCATCTGTGACGTGGATCTCTTCGCCTCTTCTAAGGCCATCTAAAGGAGGTTCAGCCATGACCTGAGACCATTTTGTCCAGTTGATTTGCACAGTACTTGGATCTGACTCGCTTTCTGGATACCGAGATATGTCGTCAAATGGCTGGCTCAGCTTGGTTGCAATGATTATCAGACTCATAAGCCGGATCTCCGGATACGCTATCGTGCGATGACCTCCTTTTTGTGAAATTGGGTAGGTAAAGTCAATATCGAGCAGTGCGGCCAGACGCCGGACCGCGGGGTAGATTTCAACTGAAATTTGTCAATGACGGGTATAGGAGTAAGAGGGCAGGGAACTGTGACTTACTAGGCAGCCCCAAGTCCCTCATGTGCTTAATTAGAAGTAGCGGAGCGTTCAACGCAGGGAAGACCATCTCATAATGAAGATGGTAGAACTCTACCAGTTCCAGAACAGCTGAGTAAATAGTTGAGCCCTTCAGCGGCGCTCGGATTTCGAGTGCAGAGTGGAAGTGGGCAGGCAGCTTGGATCTCATCTCTTTTGGCACTTCCTTAATCTTCTTGTTGTCAGAATATGCAACAATAGTACACGGAATTTCTGGACAGCAACTTACAGCTCTCGTGAAAATCATCTCCTCCTTTGAAGCCCACTTGAAGATCTCTCCAACACTCGTCGGCAACTTCATCAGCATAGTCCCCAAGTAGCACAATGCAAGCGTCTCAATCAACTTCGGCAACCTCTCCTTCTTCCCACCAACACTTCTCCTACTCCTCCCACTCCACAAACTTCTTCCGCCAGTAGCATCCGAGCCGGTCTCCCCATCACTCGTATCACTAAATCCGACCACACTAACTCCACTTCCAAAGCCATCCCTCTCTGGCGCCTCCTCATGCAAAACCCTCAATCTCAATCCCCAAAGATCCCTCACAACCGTCTCCAACTCCTTCGGAAATCCCTTCACATTCACCAACCATGAGCACTGTTTCCATAAAATCAACTGATAGCATTGGATATATAGTTCCTGTGCTTCTCGCCCCGAGAGGATGGTTTGCACGCGTTCTTTCTCTTCACGTTTCTTGCGGACTTTCTGTCCTTGGTTGTTCCAGTCGTCTTCGTCCTGTTGCGTTTGGGTGAAGCCGGCTTGCTCGTGACCGCGCTGGCAGAATTTCTTGCCGTCTTCGATGTACCATTTTCGTGAGCGACAGCCCTCTTCTGTGCAGCTTTCCCCGCGAGAGAAGCGGTGGTAATCTATCTGGGAAGACATTTGGAGGCCGTTGTCAAAGTTGAATTTGGTCACGTTTTGGAGAGTTGGGGTTTATGGTTTGGGATGTTGTCAGTGCCGTGGTAGGTTAGAACAGTTGTAGAGGAACAGTCTGCGCTGGAAAGCTACGGACCGGAGCGTATCATACGCAAGCTATTGAAAATCGGCCATCATTGAAATTCGAGCCAGTACATGGATCTATGAATTCAGAGCATGCATTACGCCATTCTTGGATTCTGAGTTCTTTCTTTTGCTAAGGCCTCCTCGCCACCTAGAATCAATTCTGGGTCTCACAAAAGTCATCTCAAAGTCTCACGAGCACATGTTTGAGTATCTGAAACAGCATCGATTTTCTACGGGATATGGGTCCCCACACCCTAAACGTCCACTTTGACTACGCCGGCCATTCGTGATCATGTAGTATCGAGTGTGACAAAGGAAAGATGATGTTCGCAAAGCCCGAAGACATAACCAGTAAGATGAAGCGTCCAGATGAAGTCCTCCTACGCAACGACCATTAGAATGCAAGAAACCGAATGCCCCAAGAACCCAGTATATTCGAGTGTCCTTCGAGCAGACAGAACCACAAACGGAAAGGGTAATGCCTTCGATGACAGTAAGGTCGATGTCGCAGTGTATTGAAATGAAGAAATCTAACCGCGGGGAGCCTCCTTGGCTTCGATAGCAGCCTGCTCACCCATAGCCGTAAGAACAATGACGTCTGGAAGAGATCAAATGTTAGTATATGTTCCATTTCCTTCGCAAACTGGGGTGGCGAAACTCACTGGTGTCTTTCTCCTCGGTAGTGAAAAGCTTCTCAATCTTCTCACCAACTTCGCCCTCAGGAACCTTGACATCGTCCTTGGTCTCACCATCATCCGCCATCAAGGAGAGGAAACCATCATCGGAGACATCGAGCTATTATCCTGTTAGTGACATTCCCAACTTGTGTCTTAAATAACCTTACCAATTGGTATTCCTTGCGGGTGACGTTGGGGACATCCATGTTGTGGGTGGAGGGGCAGAGTTCTTCGAGTTTCTTGCCAGTGAAGATATCGATGGCGACAAGATGGACCTTAGCGTGACCGTGCTTGCCAGTCTTGGAGGTGGACATGTCGACAATCTTGCAGGGGCGGTTCTTGATCACGACGAAACCGTTCTTTCTCAAGGCAGAGCACTGCATGGGAAAGGTAGCAGAGGCGCCGGCATCGGCGGACTCGAAGGTGTGCTCATGCTATTGCGATAAGTCAAGTCAGTTTCCATACTTGGTGTGACAAAAAAGTGATGAATTGCGAAAGACTCGAGCATGCGCCCAACCGGTGGTGGGGTGCTGCGGGGTGATTTGGGATTTTTTTATCATACCTGGGCATCGTCCGCCATCTTGACAAGAGGTTCAGAGTAAAGATGGGTTGAGAAGAAGGTGTGCGACGAAGTGATGAAGTTGTAGGACACCAAAGAGGGGACCGTGTAATTGGGATTTGTTGGAAGGACGAGATGGATTTGGAGTAGGAAAATGGCCCAAGACGGGTTTCTTCAAGTCTGTGGAATTAAGCGAGCACTTTTTAGCCTACCATTTTCAGCAGATGAGCCTGACCAATTAGGAAGCTTCGAGCTGAGGCCGTCATAGCTACAGCCTCACGGTCAATAATACACTCGTTAGCGCAGTTCCATTTACGAATTTACAAAACTCTGACGTATTGCGGACCAAGATTCTACCTCGACCTCTATCATGATTCTACGATTATCGTGAATACTTGAATGCCTGGGTTGAATTGAGTGTTTTAGATGTTAAGGGGAGGATATGTGGCTCGACCGTTTATCGTCGCATTCGACCCCATCCGGATCTCCTCCACCACCTGCAAATAGATCCTATTCTCCTGCCACTCGAAGACCTAGCCATCTTGCGCCAAGTTCCGCACCCCAAAGACCCGGTTTCAGTCCGCGATCGTCGTCCCTTTCTCTAGCCTCCAATGATTCCACGACTTCGCTGCTGGCTTCTTCCAGAAAGCCCAATGGATCAGGTCTCAGGCAGTCAAGTACGGTTCCAGATGTGACGGAACCATTGGAAGTGTTGGAGAGACTTCTGGCGCCGAAAGGGAAAGGGTTGGCAGATCCTGCAAAGGCTACAGCCAATGGAACAGTGGACGAGAGCGACTTGGAGCTGGATTTTGGAGGGTTGAGTTTACGTGAATTGGTTGCAGAGGAATCGCCCAAACAGGAGACGGCATACAACGCGCAGACAATCGAGGAGTGTATGGGCAGCCCCGTCCAATTTTGCTGTACTTTACTAATCCCTATGCCAGATCAAAGAGACAAAGAGAAATTCGAAGACCTCCATCGATCGATACGTGCTTGTGATGACGTGCTCAACTCGGTTGAAATAAACCTAACAAGCTTCCAGAACGATCTTGCTACCGTTTCCGCCGAAATAGAAACACTACAAGCCCACTCGACTGCATTGAGCATAAGGTTGGAGAACAGGAAGTTGATAGAGCGTGGCCTTGGACCTATAGTTGAGGAGATTAGCGTCTCCCCAGCTGTCGTGAAGAAGATTGTTGATGGTGTAATTGATGAATCATGGGTTAGAGCTCTGGCAGAGGTGGAGAAACGATCTAAGGCTATGGATACTAAATCGAAGGAGCTCCGGAACATCAAGGGAATTAATGATCTGAAGCCGTTATTGGAGAATCTCATTGCTAAGGTTGGGTTCTCTATCTGGTCAATTCATTCAATACTGATTCTTGCTAGGCTCTTGAAAGGATCCGAGACTTCCTAGTTGCACAAATCAAGGCTTTACGGTCGCCAAATATCAACGCTCAAATCATACAGCAGCAGCACTTCATTCGATATAAAGACCTCTATGCCTTTTTGCATAGGCATCACCCTCAGCTGGCGGAGGAGATTGGCCAAGCTTACATGAATACCATGAGGTGGTATTTCTTGAACCAGTTCACCCGCTATGAGAAAGCACTTGAAAAGATCAAACTTCACGTGCTGGACAAGCACGATGTCCTTGGCCAGGATGACGGAAGTAGGAAATCCAACATCCTATCTGGTGCCAAATCCTCCGGGCCACCACACGATGCTTTCAACTTGGGTCGTCGAATTGACTTGTTGAAGACATCGAACCAAACAGCTCTGTCTTCTTTTCTCGCAGAAGAAGATAAGACAACGCATTACCTGGAGTTTCCATTCCGAAACTTCAACCTAGCTCTCGTCGACAATGCTTCTGCAGAATACTCGTTCCTCACCTCTTTCTTCTCGCCAGCCCTATCCTTCTCGACAATTTCCCGACATTTCAATTTTATCTTTGAGCCAACGTTTGCTCTCGGGCAGGCTCTGACAAAATCTCTCGTGAACGAGACTTTTGATTGTTTAGGCCTCCTTCTATGTGTGAGATTGAATCAACACTTTGCCTTCGAGCTGCAGCGCCGGAAGATACCTGCTGTTGATGGATACATTAACGGTACTGGGATGCTGCTTTGGCCACGCTTCCAAGTCGTGATGGATCAACACTGCGAATCAGTCCGGAGCGCCACAAATAGCGTCTCAACCCGCAAGCCTTCATCATCGGAGGCAGCAAAGCAGTCTGCAGCACCACACTTCATGACACAGCGTTTTGGTCAATTCATGCAAGGCATTCTCTCTCTGAGTACAGAGGCGGGAGACGATGAGCCCGTATCAACTAGCTTGATCCGGCTGCGCAGTGAAATCGAGGCATTCCTCACGAAGACGGGCAAGGGAATTGGCGATTCGAGAAAGAAGGAGAGATTTCTTTACAACAATTATTCCTTAATCCTCACGATTATCGGAGATCTTGAAGGGAAGCTGGCGCTGGAACAACAGGAGCACTTCGAAAGTCTCAAAAAGGCGTTCGGAGAGGGTGCGTGATGATGCTTGGTGTACAAATAGAATAAAATCTATCCCATGACCTCCTTGTAATATCACATAATCGCGCTGTTATCTCTAATGCCCCTGGTATCCAGACCAGTGTCTCCATATTGCGCCAAATAATCCCGATGGTCCAGATGTTTTCTGCAACCAGAATGATAAGACGCCAACTAATACAGCCAACCCGACCGTCCCGGCTGGCCTTCGGTATTTCCATATCGTGGTTAATACCTTCTCCCGCTGCTCCGCCCATCGTAACTCCTTTACCTGCTTCTTGAAATATGTTTCCCCATCCTCCATCGTTTGGCTTGAGGTCTGATCCAGGTATCGTGATGTCTTCAGAACGCTGTACTGTGATATCGATCGCCATGTCCTCAAACTCTCAGGTGGATGCTTCTCGATCAACTTCACAGTATTCGCAATCAAAGTTTCGAGATTGAGAGGCTTCGGAAGCTTCGAGAGTATCGAGTGTAACATTTCTGGCTCGTCGGCTGGAGTCTCAAAGAGCTCGTCAGACCGCTGCAATACGATTTGCGCAAACATGTAAACCGAGAAGACAGATTCTCGAGCCAGAAACACATCGAACAACCGAGCTATATCGCCGTATTCTTGTATATCATGTGCGTACATAGTGAGGGTCCCAGATAAGGCGAAGAACGGTTGCGTCTGCGATAGGTGCGCGCAGAGCTTCGGATCCACGGCATAGAGGATCGCTGGTATGAGACGCAGCTGTGCGAGCGCGGAGGCGAGGGTCGGGAGCATGAAATCCCTGATTCGAAGCGTCGAGAGGCGTGCCACAGCAGTTGCACGATCTCGTGGTTCGAGCACCAGCAGGAAAACCTGGCAGATGTCGTGGTAGCCTTGGAAATAGCAGAGGTAGGGCTGTCGTCGTAACACTTCCCTTATCAGGTCGGAAAGTTCTTCTTTCCGAAGGAGGATCTCTTTGGAGGATTGGTCTGTGCGAATGGGCTTGTGTCAGTGCAATTGTGATATGTGACCAGGGGAGATGACATTACCGTTGGGGTAATATATAAAGGACCTGTCGACGTCCAGCTGTACTTGGTCTTCGTCTCGGTGTTTTGGTAGGTGTTTCCAGCTCGAGGTATCATCGTTCTCTAGTTTGGTGTCGCTCTCGTAGCTGGAGTAGCCAAGTAATAGAGGCCCTGGTATTGAACGTCAATATTGATTCACGAGCCTCTCTGGGTGACACGAACATGCCTGCCGTCGAACCTCGTCCGAGATCAGTCCGCCTTCAGATGTTGCAAGCGTCCTCAGAGCCTCTATGTCCTTCCATTTGCACGCCTCCAAGATCGTAGTTGCCTTTGCGTCGCGAAGCTCCTGCTGAGGGGAGGGAGATGAGGTGCGCGAAGTGTCCCCTGCCAACTTCTCGTTTTCCTCGGGCAACTTTCCATTGGGCTCCATTTCAGGGACAAGAGTCCAATCCCTCGTCGTTCATAGCCGTCGAATCCAGGGGATGCAAGAGATTCATAAGTCGTCTCCTTGTGAAATAAGGAAGGGAAAAAGCAAGGTCGCGTGGACATGGGGACGCCCTTCGTTACTGTTGAACTTTTTAGCGTGATTTCAATTCATTTGGTTGCAGGCAACCCAGATCACATCCCCATGTGAGAAATAAAATGACAGCTCAGGTCCGAAGTCCACGCCGCATTTCTGCTCAAGGCGCATCTTCATGATCCCCGAGCGGGCAAACTTCTACGAGCACCACATATTTTACTCTTGCGCAGATCAACGCGGTCTGAGGACTCATTCGGAGACTTTCAGCCTCGTCCCAAGGCTGCTAGCAACACCAACACCGCCTTGTCGTCCGCTCTATTCGACATCGCGAGGCTGGCTCGTCGACCCCATTTCCCACGTATTAACAGCAACAGCGGCGGTATCTACTCGACTTTACTAGCTGAGCGAAGAGCTTTTCTCGACAACTTCATTTCAACGCTGGAGTTTGACCTTAGAGCTAGAGCCTGGAGTCCAGAACTGAGGATTTTGCTGCAATCTGCGGCGTGTGTTACCGAAGGAGACTGTCCTAACTGTAAACTGCAAGACGACTGAATGGCATCAGATTGACCTAGGTTTTGCCACGATGGCCTTCGAGACCAGCGTTCTCCAAAATGGGGAATGGACCACGAGGACGTTGGATGTTAGTACAGTGCTTCGACACTACGACCAGCAGGATATGGAAGCCACTGCAAATGCTGTTGAGATTGAGAGAGCTCCTGTCCTTGGCTTATTGACCCAGACTGTTATCACGTCTCCAGTGGTGCACTGGATCCTGCCAGTGAAGCTCAGAGATTCTGATGCAAATGACGTGGCTTTCATAGGGGTAAGATAAGTCTACTTCTTTCGATGTGCGCTCTCTTGCAATTCCTTCTTTCAATGCGCGTTCTTTTGCAGTTTCTTCTCTATCCTGCCAGAATAATTGTTACGCAGCTTCTATTCGCATTTAGAGTTCGTTCTAGAAACCATCACGATTCTTAGCAGACTGGATTTCATCTGATGTTCTGGAATTGCGGATGCTGATTTTTTGCAGGACGAGTTCGTTCAGATCAAGGAGTTGCGACCTGATGGGCACCTTTGGGATGTCATCCGGAAAGAGAACTTCGGTGCTCGCATTCGGAATGCTCGTGTCATCGGTTCAATGGAGGCGTTTACTCGCGATCACCAGCGACAGTTCCAAAGCACTCAGATCAAAGACGAAGAGGACCTCGATGATATGGATATTGATATACACACCAATGGAAGTTCTCCAAATAGCAGCCTTCTCCCGCCCCAAGTCATCCTTCTACAACTAGATTCGGGCGATTCGGTGTTCTTGATGCTCCGCCAATCTGGAAATGGAGCTTTGGAATTTATTTCGAGTCGACATCGGGTTTCAAAATCGATGTTCAAATTACAGCCCGGGGCCCATGTAGCTGTCGATCCAAGCTCACGATACATGGTCATAGGATGTTCAGAGGGTCTGTTTGCAATTTACGCATTGAAAACTAGAGGGGAACTACAGGAACAATACTCTCAGGGGTCAAGTCTACGTTATGTTGCGGCAGAACGGCACATCTACCTTCAAGGTGTCATTCACAAAATCGAATTTCTATACCCATCTCCCGATGATGAGGAACATGTTATCTTGCTGGTATTGATGATCCGGAAGGGCAAGACTCGAATGCTCCTGTACGAATGGGAAACTGGTGGCGATCTAAAAGATGTCCGCGCACATAATCACAGAGGCCACCTTCTGGAGGAAGCGCGCCAGATGCCGCTGTTAATCATTCCGCTCACCATCAAGTCGGCGTTTATCCTTGTATCTGCAACTACAATGTCCATTTGTAGAGACATCCTTCAAGGTTCGCCAAGGTTCATAGATATCAATGACCGGGTTGATCCGCCGACTTCCCTTTTTCACGGCTCGGGCATTCCGTTATGGACTTCTTGGGCCCGTCCGGTTCGGCGGCAGGAATACACTGCCAGTCATGATGACATATACGTAGTGAGAGAGGACGGGTTTCTCAAATTCATCGAAACCGACTGCGGCGAAGAAGATTTGGTCAAGACCGAGATGAATATCGGTCAACTTTCAAGCAATTGTGGCCCTGCATTGGCATGTCTCGACTACTTAATCTCTAATGATGAAAGTGGGGACTTGCTGGTTACGTCGGGAGACTCGTGTGCTGGGGGCGCGTATCTTGTAAGTTCTTCTGTGCATAGGAGAAAATCCTTCCCATGAGACGAAACCCAATTTCTGGGTTGTCATTGCATCTTATCCATGACCCGGTAAACTCACATCATTTCCCAGATCAAAGCAAGGGAGGCCCCTACATTCATAGAATCGATCCACAATTGGTCACCAGCACATGACTTTGTCACAGATTCCGTCGATCAAGAGGATCGTGAGCATCACTCGCAAGCTCTAGTCGCCAAGAAGTACCGCGAATCCGTCCCGCAACCAGACAGGATATATACTTGCGCAGGTAAAGGAGTGAACGGAACCATAATGGAGTTCCGATATGGCCTCGAGGCCAGCATTGGATTGGAAATGGCATACGATGCCCAGATCATGGATATTTGGGTACTGTCTTCGGAGATGGATGGGTTTGATAGCGATGATGGATCTCTATTCCTGCTATCGTTAGGAGACCGCTCATCCGTGCTTCATCTATCAAGTGACGCCACAGAGATTATCGAACTTGAACCACACATGACAAGATTCGATCTCACCTCCCGGACTATAGCAGCCAGTATGCATGGGCAGTACCGAATCCAGGTAACAGAGCAGTCGATTGTCTTCGTCAGTGGAGCGAATGTGTAAGTTCTTCAATCTGCAGTACTTCCATCTGAAATTATGGCGCTGTTTTTGGCTCCTCACTCATATTTGCTAATAGTTCCATAGACAGATGCTCTCCAATGATGAGTTACTCGGAGTTCGCGAAAATGGAATCTTTCTTGGCTCGGGCGACAAGCTCGATCTGGCCGTCGTACATGAGAATATCGTCCTGTTCACAACCCGTATTGGACGCATATCATACCTTCAAGTAGTGAAATCAATGCCGACTGATGGTGCATACAAGGACGCTCCAGTCCTTCTAGACGCTGAAGGCGTGCGGAATCTAGGAACATACTCACCGAATGCTACTTGTCTGAGCATAGGGTTGGTAGCGCAAAATCTTTGCGTAATCATTGCTGAATACGATGGAAGCTCCGTCAGGCTCATATTCCAAACCTTGAGTGCAATAGAATCCCGTGTCTTGGATATCTCGTCCCCTGGCAAAGGAAACCACATTCATTTCGAAGCCTTCGTCAGCATAGCCGTGGCTAATGGGTCTCCTGGATACATTGTTCTGGTCTGTGGAACGCGCAGTGGATTTCTAGTCACGTTAGAGGTCAACGAACAATCCTTTGAGATTGAACGCTCTTGGTACGACCGAATTGGGGCGACTCCAGCCATTGTGAATAGAGGCGAATATCCCAGCTCGGAGGACATTGTGTTCGTGAACTGCGATCTGAAGATTTACGCCTTGACGATCCCAGGGCCGGCTTCCGGATCACCGAGCGGCACTCCAAGAAGAGAGCGGAAGATATCGCAGATCTTCTTGACAGATGCTCTGAATCCAATCATACGGCAACCCCCGATCAATTCGATTGCTAGACTTCGGCCCAATCTGTCCGGCGGAACTGATAGTGGGCTTCTACTCATCTCCGGCTCCCAGATCTTACTGGCAGGTTTGAGTACTCGGCCAAAGGCAGTCCCTCGACATATCCCAATCAGAGGAAGTCCATCGCGTCTACTATACTCTCATCATCTGGGATGTCTCGTAGTCTCGGCATCCGTGAATGGGAGATGTACACTGCTGTTCATAGACCCTGAAACGGGAGAAGATCTATCCAGCCCTATTGACAAGAAGAATGGCAACCCTGTCGATTTCATATCCGGTCTCGGGAACTTCAACGAACGAGTATTTGGATTGCTTGAATGGTCATATGTGAAAGGTGGCAAAACATGGGCATTTATCATCGTGTGTACCAGCACTGGGCGGCTCTTGATCATATCTACGCAGAAGGCCGAGACCGTTCAATCGAAAGGCAGTGAATTGGTTTTCGATCAACAACATGGAAATAAAATACGATACTGGACATTGCACAAAATCAGATGCGCGGAACCGGTGTACTCGGTTGCCGGTTTCGACGAGGGTCTATTCTACTGCTCTGGAGACATGCTTTACTGCGAGACGCTTGACATGGTTGAGAAACGATTCAAGCGAGTAGCTGAATATGTACTTCCCTCACCCGCTCTCAACATGATCTTCAGAGATGGGAGAATATACGCCCTCACGGCCGCACACTCTCTTGAGATACTCAAACTAGACGGCGAAGCAGCTGCGGATGCAGCCTCAGCCGACGGAACAGGGCTCAAGATTGTTCGAACACACGGAGATCAAGTCACTCGGAATACCCTGCATCACAGAATCATCTCTCAGTCGTCGGAAAGCCCGATCGATCTAGTTTCAGACAAAGCCTGCTCAGTCGTTGGCTTATGGGCCACTCACAACACCAGGGCAGATACATTGGAGACCATCTTCGAGGCCCAGCTACCTTGTTCGATTCTCAGATTCCGCGCCAGCAGAAGTCGTCCAACCTGGAATGTAACATGGCAAAGCGGCGATGGAATAGATGCCGTGCCGAATTCTGCAAGTTATCCGGAAACATTGGGCTTGTCCATCAATGGCTCGCTCTTTAACTTCACCATTCTTGATTTCGCAGCCTGGAAGTTCTTGAGATTCATCATCAATTTAGCCAAACAGTCTCCCGCTGTCTGCGAATTTACCTACTCCCAGGACACATTGTCTCTGGAGCCTTCCCTAGAGCCAAAGATCATGATGCATGTCGACGGTGATATCCTGAGACGGTGTCTGGATAATGGGAGTTTAGAGGAATTGCTTTGTATTGGGCAAGAGACAAGGGAAGCGGCGGTCACACAGGCTAAATTTGTTGAGCTACTTCAGGGGCTACACCGGGGAAGGTTGGAGAAAAATGCTGCGGTAAATGTCCATGTCGAGCAGGCCTACAAGGACTTGGAGTTCTTTCTACGACCTGTGCTGTAGTGACCCAAGGTGTGGGTCGGGTGCCTAGAGGCCAGCGTAGTGAATAGTAATGACTGTATGACTCACTTGAATCATTGCGATAAATCTAGGGATTCATGTAATTTCAAGCCCGAGGAAATCATACCATAGGGAAAGAAGCTCTAACTTAGTTAATTTGTGAGGGAACCCGATTCCATAAAGAAAATAATAAATTATGGGTAAGAGAGTGAGTAAGAGAACACTGGATTCTTGGAACTGAGTTAATTTGTTGCATGGGAAAGAGAGAGAGGCTAACAGGGGCTCAGCCGAGTCAGGGCTGAAAGGAGAGCGCACGGGCCTCTCGCTTAAAGTGCCTTTAAACAACGCCCATTTCCACTTAATAACTTGCCCCGCGATCGTCGTTGAACTTTCATAATTTTACGACAATCACCGCAACCTTACAACTCGTCTTGAGTGTCTGTGAACCAAGATATCCTCTCTTTGACAAGTTCTATCTAGAGACTTCATAATAGAGCTTCTGACAAGCTGCGACACTGCGACGCACCTAATTTCTGCAACGAGAAACGAGCCCCACGGTGCCACACATATCCCTCCGGCAGACTCCAATTCACGCGATTCCTGCTATTACGATAATTCGCTGACGTCCTTTCAACGACCTATAAATCATTCACAATGCCGCCCAAGAAGAAGAACAACAAGAAGGCAGATGACTGGGAGTCGGAGTTGGGAGAGACGCCCGACTCTGCGGCCGCAGCCCCAGAAACCAAAGATGAACCGGCAGAGGCAGATCCTGAGAATGAATTTCCGGCTGGTGGATTGATGGCTATGATGCGGAAAAAGCAGAAGAAGAATAAGAAGGGGAAGCAAACTGAGGATTTTGTTGAAGGCGAGGATCCACCGGCTGAAGAGAAGCCTGATTTGGCGGAGAAGGCACCTGTTGAGGCTTCCATTGATGATGAGTTTGCACTGCCTGAGAAGAAGGGTAAGGGAAAGAATGCGCCTGCTAAACCTGCGAAGGATGAGGATGATGAGGACGAGGAGAGAGGTGCGGATGGTAAGATGTTGACGAAGGCTCAGAAGGAAAAGCTGAAGAAGGAACGTGAGAAGCAGCGGAAGAAGGAAAACGTAAGCTCAATTTCTCTTGTTATTGGATGGGATTATTACTCACATCTATTTATACAGGCTGCAAAGAAGAAAACCACCGCCCCTTCTGCGAAAGTCGAAGCCCCAAAACCTGTCGTCGAAACCAAAGAGCCAGCCGCTTCGAAATCCACCGCCGGCGCCAAAGGAAAGAAATTGCCTCCTGCCCTTGCGAAACTTCAAGCACAACAAGAGGAATTAAGACGGAGAGAGGAGGAAAAGGCTAGAGCGGACGCGGAGGAGAAGGCGCGTATTGAGGAACTAGAGCGACGAGAGGCTGAGGAGGAGAAACGGAGGGAAGAGGCTAAGGCCTTGAAGAAACAAAAGGAAAAAGAGAAGATTGAACAGCAGAAGAGAGATGGCACATACCTCACCAAGGCGCAGAGGGAGGAGAAGCAACGGAATGAGATGAAGTTGAAGCAAATGATTGCTGCCGGAGTTAAGGTCGGTGGTCCGGATAGTGGAGAGAAGAAAAAAGTTGTCTACGATAATAAGAAGAAGAAAGGTGGGAGGAAGAACCCAGAAGAACTGAAGGTATGTTCTCGCCTGTGTCAATTTTGATCTTTTCTGACATTCCCAGGCCGAAGAAGAGAAAGCACTCGCTGAAGCAGCCGAACGAGCGAAACAAGAAGCTGAACGTGTTGCTGCAGACGCTGCAGCAAAGGCCGAAAAGGAGGCTGCTGAAGCTGCTGCTGCAAAGGAGGCTGAGGCGGACAGTGATCTGGATGATTGGGAGGTCGCAGCCGCTGAGGATGATGACGACCTGAAAGAAAGTTGGGACGCAGATTCAGAAGAGGAAAGAGAGAAAGCTGCAAACAAAAAGGCTGCTATACCTCCCGCAAGCGGCAAACCAGAGTCCAAGACCTTACCGTTACGGAACAAGAAGGTCGAGGAATCAGATTCTGAGTCCGAATCTGAGGAATCCGAAGACGAGGAAACCAGCGCAGCAAAGGCCGCAGAGGCTTTGAGAAAGAAGCAGGCTGCTGAGCGACGTGAGAAGGCCCACGAAGCTGCAATGGCTGCGCGATCGAAGGACAACCTGCGCTCTCCCATCTGCTGTATTCTTGGGCACGTCGATACTGGAAAGACCAAGCTTTTGGACAAGATTCGTCAAACTAACGTGCAGGAGGGTGAAGCTGGAGGCATTACGCAACAAATTGGTGCAACATATTTCCCAGTCGATGCCATCAAACAGAAAACGCAAGTGGTCAACCGCGATGACAGCTTCGAATTCAAGGTTCCCGGTCTTCTCGTCATCGATACCCCTGGTCACGAATCTTTCTCAAATCTGCGGTCTCGCGGTTCGTCTCTGTGCAACATTGCCATTCTTGTGGTTGATATCATGCACGGTTTAGAACCACAAACCCTGGAGTCGATGAAATTGCTTCGTGATAGGAAGACGCCCTTCATTGTCGCGCTCAACAAGATCGATCGTCTCTATGGCTGGAAGAAGGTTGACAACAATGGATTCCAAGAGAGTTTGGCACTCCAAAACAAGGGTGTGCAGAACGAATTCGCGAAGCGTTTGGAAGACACCAAGACCGCTTTCATGGAGCAAGGGTTCAATTCTGAGCTCTACTACCAAAACAAGTCTATGGCCAAATACGTCTCGTTGGTTCCAACTTCCGCCCATACTGGAGAGGGTATTCCTGATATGCTGAAGTTGATCATTCAACTTACGCAAGAGAGAATGGTTGGTTCGTTAATGTATCTCTCCGAGGTACAGTGCACGGTCCTGGAAGTGAAGGCCATCGAAGGATTCGGTATGACCATTGATGTTATCCTGTCAAACGGTATTCTCAGAGAAGGAGATCGAATTGTTCTATGTGGTGTTGATGGTGCGATTACGACCAACATCAGAGCACTTCTAACTCCGGCTCCTTTGAAGGAGCTTCGACTCAAGTCTGCATACGTGCACAACAAGGAGGTCAAGGCTGCCCTTGGTGTCAAGATAAGTGCACCAGGTCTTGAAGGTGCAATTGCCGGCTCCAGACTGATGGTCGTTGGCCCCGATGATGATGAGTCGGATATCGAAGCAGAAGTCGAGTCAGATTTAGGTGCGCTGTTCAGTCGTGTGGAGAAGTCCGGAAGAGGTGTCACCGTGCAAGCATCAACTCTTGGATCTCTGGAAGCCTTGCTTGATTTCCTGAAAGTCTCCAAGATTCCTGTCGCAAACGTGGGTATCGGTCCCGTCTTCAAGCGAGATGTTATGAATTGCGGTACCATGCTTGAGAAGAATAAGGAATACGCGGTCATGCTCTGCTTCGATGTCAAGATTGACAAAGAAGCACAGGCGTACGCGGACGAACAAGGTATCAAGATCTTCACAGCGGACATCATTTACCATCTCTTCGACGCATTCACGAAACATATGGAGCTCATCGCCGAAAAGAAGAAGGAGGATTCCAAACTCCTCGCTGTCTTCCCATGTGTTCTCACTCCTGTTGCGGTGTTCAACAAGACTGGACCAATTGTCATTGGCGTGGATGTCGTTGAAGGCAATCTGAAGATGCATACCCCTATCGCGGCTGTGAAGACAAATGCAGTCACTGGTATAAAGGAGATAGTTAATCTTGGCAGAGTGTAAGTGCTCCAGGTATATTTCATTTCTCTGTTAACAATTTCCGCAGAACCTCTATCGAACGAGATCACAAGCAAATCCAAGTCTGTAAGAAGGGCCAACCATCAGTCGCAGTAAAGATCGAAATGGGTGCACATCAACCCACTTACGGCCGACATCTCGAAGAAAAGGATACGCTGTACTCGCTCATCAGCCGCGCCAGTATTGATACACTCAAGGAATTCTATCGGTCGGATGTCTCGAATGATGAGTGGCTGTTGATCAAGAAGTTGAAGCCCTTGTTTGACATTCCTTGATTGGGGAAGATGTGAGAACAGATTAGGCTCCACAACCCGGTGATATGATATGGGGGAGCCATTGCAAGGAGGAAAAGAGTTCTTGTATGCATAGCCGTTTGAGGGAGTTTGAATCCGTTTCGCATTGCGTGGGTTTTTGCAAAAGTTGTAGATAGAACTTCACTACAGGAATCAAAGCATCACCTTTGAATACAATCCCCTGCGCGATCGAGTTGACGAGCCAAAGGGGTGTCCGCAAATTCGCTGTTATGCGCTTAGTCTATCGGTAGTCCGGAGGCAGGCAGCAGTAACTATTCCTCCCCAGCGACGGCCGGGCTGGCATCTCATGGATACCGCAAGGGGCATATATGGGAGAGACCAGGGCCGCAGACTGGCGAGCTTATTCCTGCAAAAAGACAAGCTCGTTAAGATCTATACTATCGGACTACTGGCAATCGCTACGCGACTTATATATGCCTCTTCAAAAACTTAATCTTCGCCGAAGCGTTTTCTTCAAATTAATCTCCAAAATAAGTAGCAAGGCGGTGATTATTCAACTTCACAAACTCTTTCGGCTCCCGTGCCCTCTCAAACGCCTTCTTGTAGCCTTGATCGGGCCCGTCAGAACGTCGGTCGTGGCAGCCAAGTACAACGGGGGACAAGGCGAGATTTTTTGAACATAGTTCTCAGGCTCAATATTGCTGATGTGGTAGAAGCTTTGCAGAGACAGTTTGTTGTTGGACGGTGTTCCGACCTTGTCGGATGTCGTGCGAGCTTCGGTGATGAAGTTGTATGCGTCGATGCCGGTCAGGAAGTTTACGGCCCTTTGCCTTCTGCATTCTCTTTTGATTCCGCCCAAAGATCTACGTATTTTGTCTCGGACCACGCACCTCCTTCTACCCATGCTTTGGCTATAGCTTCACGATCAGACCATACTTACTCGAGGATTCCTTTAGGAAATGCTGCGGCGTCCGCGGCATCCGAGGTGAAGGGCATTACGAGCACGACTGCTGAGAGTCAGGTATCGTTGCCTGCTATCGCGCTTGCTCCACCTGAGTGCCCAATGCCCCAGGTGGCGATCCGCGGCTTTCCTGATGGCTGCAAGATAGTGGCGAAGGTGATCGCGTCGTGGTAGTCTTCTGCTCGTCGGAGGGGGCTTGTTGCAAATTTAGGAGTTCCTTGGCTTGATTCCCACCCTCTGTGGTCATAGACGAGAGCGGAGATCCCGGCTTCCTGGAAGCGCCGCGCGAAATTGTCGATGAAGTGCTCCTTGAGGAGGCCGAACTGTTTTCTGCAAATTACTTCACGGGGAATAGCAGCTTCGATGGTGGAATGGACATGGCACCCGGCGTAGAGATCTGGATATGCTAATAGGCTGTGATAGTATTTGGGATGCCGGAGAGCAACTCGAGTGCTAGATGCGCGAGAGGTTGCTATTTCCCTTGTGGTACAGAAGGAGGCGAGTCAAGTTGGTGCCAAGCGTTGGGTGGCCCAGGATAAACATTAGTCCGGCCAGCCGACTTTTGAGACTTATCGGAAGCCCACACGTTTATCCGCCAACCCCTAATCACCTCCTATAGTAACCATATACTTATCATATTCCCGAGCCTAGCTATGATACCTGCTATACTTGACAGAGAAGTGATACATCCACCGTTTGAAAAATATCAGTCCTCTACCTGTTCTAGACTCTTCCTTTCACTCTTTCTTTTGATCCTTCTTTTGCCGCTCCTGTTTGGTTTGTTGCTTTTGTTCATGTCTGTCAGCAAAGGATTATCTGTTGCAAGTCCAATATACTGGATTTTTCCTGTTCCCAAGGGACAAGGTGTTTGGTCTTTGACTTCAACTCTCCATCAACAGCTCCTAGCCATATCATCAAAAGCAGCCGCGTCAATATTGACAAGGCTCTAACATCCAGAACATTGCTAAAGTTATTCTCGAATGGGACTATGGACAATGTCCCGAATTGTCTCTCTGAACTCAGACCAAGGCCTTCGATCTTGCGTTTCAGTGCCTCGTCGTGCGGTTCGGCCGATGGTGACAGCATATTACGTTTCCTGAATGTCAAGCCGCCAGGATGATTGCTGGCAGAGCTGACATAGACATAGACTGTTTTCTCGCAGGGTTCCCGCTTCCCACAAACTTCGGAACACCATATCAAAACCCCAGCGTCGGTTGTATTTGACCATGCAAGGTCCTTCAATTCATCAGGGGTCGGCGGAGCTTGCGATGCAAGTATTAATTTGTCGTTCGTTGGAATATGCTCCGCGATCCGGGAAAGCCACACGTTTGTTGTCTCTCTCGAAATTATGGCCTCCCATTCTGCAGTCCTTTCAAGGGTCTTTATTCCTTCCCACATATTCGACAACCGCGAGTTGAAGTTTTCTTCCCCTTCCGACGAAAGAGCTTGCGGGCTCCTGTCTTGGACCTCTGGCTTAACACTCTCGACGGGGAGTTCGGGCTCTGATCTCTGGAGGATCGAAGGGCGTTCTAGCGGGTTTGTTCTGCTAGTTCCGAAATCGACGGGATAGGTTAAGGGATCAAGGGATGATTCGCGGTTTGGAGAGATGCTTTGCGTATACGGCTGTCTCTTTTCTAAGTGTAAGCGGATGTCAAACGAAAATACAACGAGACAGGTTACTATTAACATACCTTTTGTTTGTCCTCTACTCCCCTGGACGTTCCAACTACAAGGGGGTCTCCAGGCCCTTCGCACACTGCTGACATGTCTG
The DNA here is from genome assembly GCA_002803225.1 of Gamarada debralockiae. NCBI lineage: Eukaryota > Fungi > Ascomycota > Leotiomycetes > Helotiales > Hyphodiscaceae > Gamarada > Gamarada debralockiae. The sequence goes on from NXFV01001603.1 coordinate 100,604, forward strand.
ACAAGATGCCGTGCAGTACCCCGGCCGAGCCTCGTCATATTTAGCGCCTCTTCGTGTTAGAGCTTTTGAAAGATCCTCGGTACAAAAGTAAAGGAGATTGTATCAGGTTTTCGATTGACAGTTCAAGATGCGGAAGGGGAATCATTTTGACTGTGCTCGGAAGGTCCATAATATCTCTCAATAACCGCGACTTCTGATGTTAATACTATCCTTTGTTTTTAGTAAACAGATTGTGGAGGGAATGATTCGCAAGGCAGCAAAGCCAACGGTGGCCTAACGCGGTCAAAACAAAGAATCCCTGTTTCGCGTCAAGTTTGCTTCCATAGGTTGATGGATAAGGATAAGCACCAAGTGAGAGGCAGGAGCTGGCATTTTCGAGCGTAATAGATACCAATGACAGGCCTTTGAAGGCTAAACTTTGTGACTTCTGTTTATAGGCCAAACGGGTTAAGACAAGCGGGGCAACGAGCTGCTTCAAAGGACAGCGTATCGGGACGGCCCGAGATTGGCCCCAGTCGCTGGGCAACGGGGCAACAACTCAAGCGGGGCAAACGGGCCATCGTCGTTCAGGTAGCCCATTCTCCTGCCAGTGATAAAGATGAGGCGACACATGCAATCAGTGATTGCGCCTCTATCGGCCAACGCACAATTTCAGCTGCATGACTAGAGAACTCCATTTATATTTGCAAGGTGGTTGTGCATCTAGCACCCGCAACAATCTCTACTAGCAATAGCCATTGGCGTGCAAAACATATCTTTGTTGTCCTGGCCACGAGACTTCTTCACAATAATTCGACATTTTGAGGGCATCTTTCATACAATGCTCAATCCAAGCCTTATAAGGAACTTCTAGTAATGCGCTTGAGCAATAAGCTCTCGCTGACTGTAGTAGATTTTATTTACAGTTTTTTACCAAATCCAGATACTTTTAATTCAATATTACAAAATCCAGACACTTTTAATCAAAATTACTAGATCCAGACACTTTTACTTATAACTCCTACAATAGCCTATGACATTAATACTTGTCTTCTTATTGATCTTTATATCTAGAGAAGTCTCTTTGTCCAAGTATATTGTTGGTTCAACTAGTATATATGGATAGGTTTTATAAAGGTGGAGGCATTCGCATAGGGGGGAAAGTGAGCCAAATGGCCCACTGAATAAAGAAAATTTCTCCTCGATTATGCTTTCTCTTCAATCGCTCAAATCCAGCGAATGTAAGTGGTTTTTTGAGTCTTTTGTCACTCCTCCTGTCTCCCTATATATATACATTTAGCCTAGTTATCTAGGTATCAGCCGCCAGGAGGGTCACGCATTGCTACCCCTACAGTGTTCTCGTGACAATATGTATTGACAATATGCAATTTTTATTAATATTCTAAAATTATTATTACTTAATTTTCAATATGTATTGATTAATCGAACTTGATCTTCATTTGTTACTCTTCAAGTACAGCTGTCTTAGTTACGGACGGCTCCGGCTACGGCTCACTACCTGGGACTATTCACGCACGAATGCGAGTTCTGTGCCGCCCTCCACTTTATCAACAACCAAGTCTAATACAAATAAGTAGTAGATCCTAATTATTTTCATAGATCTAGAAAGTTCTTGTTCTGGTCATTCTAACTCTATTATTTCATCTAATTTGGAGTTATAAGTAAAAGTGTCTGGATCTAGTAATTTTGATTAAAAGTGTCTGGATTTTGTAATATTGAATTAAAAGTATCTGGATTTAGTAAAAACCCGGTTTATTTATTACATTGAGAAAGAATCGAGTATACAAACTTCTGGTACTCACAAGTAGCTTATGTTCGGGACTCTGTACTAACACTCTTGTCATAACCCTCACTATACGGTGGTAAAAATGAAAATGTGTAGTGATGAACCGCGTATATTCTGGTGATGCATACATGTGACCGGGTACTCGAGTGTTGTGTTCTTCCATCGTGAAATTGACAATCACTAGCTGATACAATCCATAATCTGCAGTTGCGTTGTGATGATAAACCCTCATTGATCTGGAATTAAACGATTAAAATGAAATGAAATCCCGAATCTTTCTAGTCGTTCTCATACAGAATCGAAACTATTACACATTACACGTACTAAAACGATTCGGTCCCGCAAAGGAAAGTCGATCAAGAGGACAGGCTGAACAGCAGGGAGAGGAAGCTTCTTCCTGGGCCGGATCCCATGGCCTGGCGCTCTACAGCGGTCGAGATGGTTTATCCCTCACATTATCTTCCGCATTATGCACTCTATCCTGCTCTCCTGGCGGAGGATCTCCGTCACCCAAACCTCCACTAATCATCATGCCCCCCTGCCGGCCAGCTCCGCACGTTGAAGGTGTCTGAATACTTTCTCCAGCCGGGAAAGCTTTCGCAAGGGCAATATTTGGAATATCTCCATCGACATCGGAAGCCGAGGCTTGGCGATGAGTGACAAGATCACTGGAGGCGGCTGGAGGCTCGGCAGGGTCGGACACAGTTACGGATGACGGAAGAATAGGAAGACTAGTGGAAGAAGTTTGACGTTGAGGGCGAAGTCGGGGACTAGCATTATAGAGATCTCCACTATCAGGATCTCCTTCTCCGTCTGTCTCTGATAGAGTCGTTACGCGCTGCAGGTTGGAAGTGAGACCGTAATCAGGGACGGTCGAATGCCAATGGCCAAGAGCAGGGTGCACTGATGTGAGATGTAACATTTGCTGCTCGGCTATCCGCTTGATAGTTTCGTTCAAGCTATCTATAGAGGTCTTCTGCTCATCAAGTGCTCGTGCGACCTTGATGATGGCCTTGGTTTCCGGTGAAGTATCGTCCACAGTTGTTGAGGTGCTCCTAGGTCTTTCAATTGTGGTGTTCAATGTGGTTCCGGGTCCGTTGACAGTGAAGGTCACCGTAGTTCCTGGTCCATTGACTGTGGTGCTCAAGGTGCCTCCAGGGCCAACTGGACCATTCACAGTCGAAGCTCCTTTATCGCTTGTTGTATCTTTCCGCACTTTTACTGGTGAATTAGGAACCGAAATTAGTGGAAGCGGAGCCTCTTTAAGGGGGGTTTGGCACGACATGGTCTCTTTCAACGGTTTTTGGAGACCTTCCTCTTCCATCTGGTTGTCGGTTGTTGTATCTATGTCTGGTGGACTATGAACCGAAGGTAGTGGAAGCGAAGCCTCTTTAAGCGAGGTTTGGCACGACATGGTCTCTTTCAATGGTGTTCTGAGACCTTCTTCTTCCATCTGGTTGTCGAAGTAAGCCACGAGAGCCGTAACCAGGGCGCCTTATAGTCACATTAGCTTCATGGCTTAGAAAGAAGATATGGTAACGCGTACCTGCTGTTATGAGGTATGTTGCGACCGTGAAAGCCGCAGTTATGGTGGCCTGTATATCGTCGTGGCGGCGGCAGAAAATTGTCATCCAAATTATTATAAACACTAACGATGCTGCAGGCGGAGCGATGATTATCCCAGCAAACTTAGCACGGTCGAATTCCGTCACAAATCTTATTCCAAACGAGCCGCCCTTTTCGTTGGCCATTCTTTGGAATTGTTTTGATAGAGTCGACTGGCCAGAGGGAGGGGCATAGAAATCCTCAAGCCGCTTTCCTAGATCCAATGATTCGATGCGATCACCCAAGCTGTCTAGGCCCCCTCGAGTACGTACCTATTTCTGGTCAATTGATGCCACTAATTTATTAAAGAATCGAAGCGTTGGTACTGACCTCCACATAGTCGACCCGGCGTAAAACTTTTGGGATAACCAGCTCTGATAGGCCGCGCTTCAATCTCAACAGATCATAGAACTTCCTCAGATCCTGTAAAAGAACTTCGTCCTTGATCTTAGAAGGACACCCATTCGCATTTGGTAGAGGTACCAAAATGCTGTGCTCTCCAAGGAATAGGGTAATCCAAGCGCAGTCTTCAGGTTTATAGAGAGCTACTGCTTGCTCCCACCAAGCTGCTAGATAATTCACCCGAAACTCGCATGACCTTGAAATGATCGAATATTGAAACCACCATAGCTTTGCTGTTGCTTTGCAATTGAGCAAAAAACGAGCGGCAAAATAATTCTGTTTGTGTTCATCAGTTAACAACGTTCACCTCGTGTTTGAAAAGGCCATACCCAAATTGGATGAGTATTACTGAATCCACCAACGGAAGATTTTGTAAGCCAATCCCATCTTTGATTGCCAACAACCGGGTAGCGAAACACCATACTCCCAAAGATGACGGAGAACTTCAGCACGTAGAAAACTGCACCGAGGACTGCCATAATCGAGAAAATAAACGGGAAAATGAGCAACGCAAAGCAGATGTCCCAGATGATCCTCAGGACTATTATGAGTCGAACATGGTGGATAACATTGTACACTGGCATAGGCGTAGTAGGGATCTTGTCGAGCCAATCGGAAGTATACGTGCCAGCTGGTCGAGTCAATTTGCTAGGACTGGCTACAGCTGAAGCTTGAAAGCTGAAAAGATCCCGCTTCCAGGACTCCAAGGAATTGAGTTGACGCTTGAAAAAATTCAAGAATGTGGAGCGAGGGGATGGATCTTCGGCATCTTCCCTTTCTTTAAGATCTTCGCTGCAAGAGCTGTCTCCAAATTGACGTTGTTGCTGCATCTCGAGATCAAAGCCTGTCATCATAAGGCTGTTATCAGACCATGCGACGCAGGATCCTTATTTACTTGCTGCTGTTGTTTGTTGGGAAGGGGTGGAGGGGAGGCTGCTTCAGGAACGAGGTGGGCGATGTCTTTCCAACACCGTACTACCCAAGATCAGATATATAGAAGAACAAGTCAGACGAGGAAGATGATCCAAAGTATTGGAAACGTTTGATTCTTTTTGAGCATTATATAAAGCAAGAATGGAATTGAGCTAACGGTCCACAACTGCGCTTGGAGATGACCTCACACGATCCAACTTTGGGCATGCATACATCCCGACTGCATGTTTGAGCTTCAATGACCTCAACTGAGGCTTGGCTACGAGACAATTGTGCTTGCAAAACAAACCCCAATGCTGCATCTCGGCTCTCAAGGTGAAGCCACTGACGTCGCAACCAGCTCTTTCTTATGCTTCTATGCGCAGGAAGTTCGTGAAATCTTCCACTGGGAGAAAGAACGGTAAACGAAATGGGAATTCTCAAGAGCCAGAGACAGCAACCTAAAAGCCAGCAGATTAGAGATTAGAGCTCAACACTATTGGGCTGGCGCCATCAGCGGGATTTTACTCCGCCAGCATCAAACAAAGGCTGTGATTTTTTTGAAAATGTTCTATGAGCAAAATGCAGTGTAACAAGACGTGCAGCTTCGGCTGAGGTTGCTCGAATCTGAATGGCTGCATAGTCCCCGCGGTCGCGATTCGACTTCGACGTTTATCAATGGAAATCCGGATACAATTACGTCTGTCTTGAATTCAAATTGGATGAACTCAAACGTCGCAGCTTAGGTTGCAATTGAAATTCATGGGCTACAAAGGCGGTGAATGAGCAATGAAGCCCTGACTGAATACTATCGTGATCACGTTGGCCAATCATTGCGATCCTAACCAATTCGTACAGCGTGTTCCACTAGGGCCCTGATTTTGGCCAATGTTCAATTAAAAGGGAAGCTCAAGCTCAAAGCTAGAAAATTGAAGCACAATAGAGTCTGCATCGTCTATCAAGATTCTCGCTAGAAGACCGACAACGATGATTGAGAACTCTTGAAGTTTGAGTTTTGGAGGGCAACTATCCCGATTGTGTTACAGCGCCATGAATCGGGAGCACAGCCCCCAGTTGAATTTTCGGAGTCGATTTCAGACATGTGGACGAGTATCATCTGCAGTCAGCAAACTTCAATATCAGCAAATTATCGCTCTAACACCCTAGGGATGGCGCTCTCAACCTTGTGAGAGTTCATCAGCATGATCAAACTGGCTTTTCTGAATTGCAGATCGTGTAACAAATCGCGCTACTGGCGCTGCTGCCTGAGTTCCTTCGGAGATCGCTCCACCGCACTTCTGGACCCTGCATAAGAGGCCATGCACGTTGACGTCGTCCCGTCGTCCCCATGCAAGGAAGAATTAGACCAGAGACAGGCTGCTCAGATTTTCAGGCTCACGCCTCTGATATACCGGATGTATCGGACAAGGAACAGCTGCCATCAACGTAATCCAACTCCGACATTTCAAGTGCTCGAATTGGGTAGAAGAACTGAGCGTAGACGAAAAAGAAACACCAGGGGGTCTCGAAATCGCATACCTTCGGCTGAAAGATTACTCAAATCAAGTCGGGCTTACTGCCCACGAACAGTTCTCGAGACACAACCAGGCATGGCTTCCGGAGATGCCAATCCTATGAGCGTTGGATTTCTCAAGGTAGTATAACCCGTCTGCTTCAATGGCATTGGACATGCCGTACAGTCGAGCGCTGACATTAGCATTTGTTGAATCTCAGCCAGAGGGCGTAATATAGGTAGGTCCTTCCAACTCAACCAACTTCGTCTCCAGGCTTAAATTTATGCTGCTTCTCTTGGCTCTGGATAAATCCAGGTGCGTAGCCTCCACCGCGTACAGGTGAGAAGTCAGGCGAAGGTCACCTGATCACGTGTTACGGGAGATTCACTCAATGGCAGATTCAATTGCGTGGCTAGGAATTCATTGACACGTTGCAACCTAGCGCACTAGCGCGCCCTTCAAGTATATCAGGGTTACTGTACTTCTAGAACGTCTCTTCTTTTTCTCCTTAGCTTAGAATTTTTGTACAATACGGCACCTTCTACGAAGGCCGCGGTCAAAAGTCTTCGAATTATAGTGGGTCTCGACTAATCAAAGCCTATAAGCCCCTGTAGGCACCCTGTAGTTCCGTGCGCTGTAATTTTAGCGATACTACCCTGTAGTACTGGGCATTGCCCCCTGTAGCTACAGGGACTTAATAAGCGAGCTGCAAAAGGGGACATGTCACGCCGCTCTCCTTGAGTCTCCTCCGATCTAGGACCCCGTATTTTTGAGAGTGTTCCTCCTCTCTTTCAAGTTCTTTACACCCTCTTTCCTTAGCTACATTTTTTGCCTCTTTTGCCTGCTTTTAGCTATGGATTTTGGAACGATTTTACATGATTATGACTACCGAGACCCAGATGAATTCTATGATATAGACTCTAATAATTATTCTGATTCTGATGATGATGGCCCTGATCTTTTTGAGCCTAGTTCAAGATCTCCTTCCCCTCATAAAGAGAATACCTCTGCTCCATGGATCCCACGAGCTAGGGCGCCTTCCCCTGAACCAGAACCTCCTCAATCCTCGTCCTCATCTCATGCCTCATCCACTGCTTTAAAAAAGCCAAAAAGCAACTACTTTCGTACAGTTGGGGCAAGAATTATGGCCTTGACTCTATGGACGAATAGTATGCCAGCATGGAAAGTCAAAGAAAAGACTGGCATTCCTGCTTCGTCTTTGACCAATCTTAAGGATAAGGCAGAATCGCGTGGATGGAAGCAAGATGGCATTCTTGAAACGTGGCATGTAGACGACGCTGCTTGAAGATGGAGACTTTCAGTTGCACCCGAGGTTCGTAAGAAAATAGTAGAGGTAGTCACTAGAAACTCTACAACCCGGCAGTAGTCATGTGCGCGAATTGCAGCTGAAGTGTCTTATACTGAGGGGTTCAAACCAGTCTTAGCAAGCACAGTTTATCGAACCTTGAGAGCAGAGGGGTATAATGTTTATAAGGGGACAGTCAAGCCAGGGCTTACAAAGGAGCAAATGGCCGCCCGCTTAAAATGGTGTAAGAGCATGGATGGATGACATTAGAAGACTGGAAGTATATGATATTTTCAGACGAAACTAGTGTCCAACTAGGAGTAAGAGGCAGAGACGTGTGTGGAGACTAAAGGAAGAGACCTATCATGACCATGTGGTTGCACGAAGATGGAAAGGGAAGGGAGAGTTCATGTGGTGGTCGTGCTTTATTTGGTATGAGAAGGGTCCCTACTATATTTGGGAGGCAGAGATTCCAGAAGAAAAGAAGGAGGCTGCACGCATTTTGGCTGCTCCAAATAAAGCCAAATATCTTGACGATTATGCTAATTGGGTCGCTGATCGTCCACTTCCTCGCCTTCGCATAGAAGATGAGCAAATCCCTGGAACAAAACCTAGGCTCCAGCATAAGGACACTGGCGCCTTTGTGTGAGGTTATGGGAAAGGAGGCGTTGATTGGTACCGAGACCAGCTTAAGATCATTAAACGAAAGCTCATTCCATTTTGGAAGAAGCTTATGCGCAAGTACGGTTGGGCAGCCATAGTCGAGGATAATGCTAGTGCGTATGCATCTAAATATAATATCAAGCTCTGGGAAGTGCTTGATATTATGAGAATGGAGTGGCCTGGCAATTCGCCTGACTTGAATGCTATAGAGCCTACATGGTTCTGGATGAAGAGAGAGACTACGAAAAAGGGTCCTATCCACTCAAATGAGGAGCTGAAAGAGGCATGGATTAAGTGTTGGGAAGAGATGATGCAAGAGAAGATTCAAGCTTGGATAGAGCGTATTCCAAGGCATATTAAAGAGATAATCAAATGTGAAGGTGATAATTTATATCAGGAAGGTCGGTTAAAAGGTCATGAGAAGAGGAGAATTCATTAAGTCGTTGAAAATATATCTTCAAAATTCACCCTCCTTTTGTAAGACTGACCAATCAAAAGCCTTGCTTTTGGACGTCAAAGCACTAGTGCTTACTCAATCCGATAGGCTAGCTGATCTCCTATAATTCGAAGACTTTTGACCGCGGCCTTCGTACAAAGAGTCTTATTGTGTGAGACTCAATTTTATAGTTGGAACAAATTGACTACTTTCTTAGCTTGCATTCTTTATACACTGTATCATTAGACTAGTTGGCCTAAAAACCCACCGATCTACTGTAGTCTCCGACTTATACAGGATGTTAAGAGGAAAGATCAATTCAATCGATCAATCGATCATGGTCTAGAGTATCTCACTATCAGAACAGTGAGAAACGCCAGTTACATGATTTCATTCACTTTCTCTACAATGCAGGGGAACCTTTTTATTTAATGGCAAACGACAGCAGTGCTGTTTGACATAGCTCTGCACTGGGGCCGACATGATGGCCAGTGAAGCATTGGATGAGAGTCAGTACTCCGAAGTATAGAATTATTCCATAAAGGACTGGAAGGTCCCGATCTCGATATCTCCGAGGGAGGTCTACTTCTTTGCTTCTTCCTGGAACTTACCCTTGAAAACTACTTCGAAGGATGAGGAAACCAAGAACAGGCGTGGCTTGCGAAGAGGAATGGGCCAGGCCCTTTCCTAAAAATAAGATAACATCTGCTTTCCGAGACCTGAGTCAGTTATTGGGATGTCAAGACTTATAGCATGGTATGTTCTGATCTTCATTGAAGGCTAGATGTTCCGAATGAAAAAGGAAAGAACTCGCAGAAACATTAACTAGTGGGTCTCAAATGGCCGCCTCCTCTGTAATGCCCCCTCCCAGTGAGACAAATGGGCTGTCCGCTAAAGGTATCAAAGCTAATCTTGCTGAAAATAGCCGATGTGGCTTGATCTGAATACCAATAAAGTCTGTCCGGGTTCCGCGCGAGATTTTTCGGCCAAAAAAAAAAACCCTCTCTGTACTAACTCTTCGTGGCATTGCACAGACCTCTAAGCTTAAGCACAAAAAACAAGCAGGTCAAGGGTTTTTTGATTTGGGGCGTGAAGACGATCACATCACTCTTTGGACGTCGACGGGTCTCAATCGGACCAAGTATAGGGGAAGCGGTGCAGATTAACCACATTTTAAGATGAAAAGGAGGGGAAAATGGAAACAGGGCAATCGCTGATGCCGCGGCGATAGTGGCGTGATGTAAATTCGAAAATTACGATCCAAAGGCTCTTTCTTGTTAAGCCCCGGCGCACATTTTACTTTGCGGCGCCTCCACGTTGGCGACCATCGAACTCCCAGGATGATGGAAAGGCCGCACGCCTTGCTTCTTGCGGGCACATCTTGAGAAACGTGCGCATTGCGGAGACGGCTGAAGTATCGCACTGATAATCTACTGGCCACGCGTCGGCTATGCACGGACGTTAAACCTTACTCGATTCTGGGGAACAGAAAGCATGTGTATGCAGGGGAAGTCTGCGAAGCTCGCGTTGTGGCTGAACTACCAGTCAGGGGGTCCGTTCTATGCGGAATTGGTTAATACCAGCAGTTGGCTTCCTCGTTATCCAGTCTGTTGGATCAATAATTTATGCTTTTGTCGCCGAAGACCTTTCTGCTATGGCCAACGAACAGAATTCAGGGCTCACTGGTGCTGTGAGTGCCGGCCTCCCAACCCTAATGACTATGGTAGCGTTCATGACAATATCACTTTACAACGTTATCGATCTTAATGTCATCATCTTTACCACCTTTAAACGACGGACTGGGCTGTACTTCTGGAGCTTCCTCATCGCGACTTGGGGTATTGCGCCGCACACGATCGGCTTTATACTCCTGTTCTTTGGCCTCACTTCCACGAATTATCTACCATGTACCCTAGTCGCTTTCGGTTGGGTAGCTATGGTGACTGGACAGTCAGTTGTCCTATACTCAAGACTACACCTTATCACTCGGAACGCTAGGAGAATTCGCTGGGTGCTTTACATGATTATATTCAATGCTGTTGTCGTCCAAATCCCTGACATCATCTTGGCATACGGCGCGACCTCACCGAACCCAGCACCTTTCGCTAGGGCATTCTCAATAATCGACAAGATTCAGATCGCGATATTCTTCGTCCAAGAGTCTATCATCTCAGCTCTTTATATCTATGAAACGATTCGATTGCTGGGCCCGGGTGGCGAGATCAAACGGAAACCACTGCGACAGCTGCTGGCACATCTTCTTTTGGTTAACGTTTTGGTTCTGATCCTCGACATCACCGTCCTCGGCATCCAATATTCAGGATACTATGAGATCCAAACGACTTTCAAAGCTGCCGCGTACAGCCTCAAACTGAAGATCGAATTCTCCGTGCTGAACCGTTTAGTCAATATCGTGCATAATAAGGACTTCGCGCACGGCAATATCAACAACAACTCGCATCCATTCAATACATATGGAAGCAGCGATGCCACTCAGGTCAACACCTTGGGTTCTGCTAACCACGGCGGATTCATCAAGATGAATGATGGTCCTACCATACCGAAGGATAGCCTTCAACCGAGAGCGAGGACGGCCGAATTGGCCATGGAGAACGGCGAATCAGATAATTGGATTGATAACGCCATGATGGGTAGACGAAGTGGGAAAGGGGGTCAGCCGGACATTGAGACGCTTTGAGGCTCATAAAGGCGTTGAGGTTGTATCTTGCAGCATAGGAAGTATAGGTTCCCGAAGGAGTTCAGCGTGATTTGCTGTTGTACTACAAAAGTTTCTTGAGGAGTATAATAGTGGAATTCTATCCGTTGGTCAGTTGATCAATGAGAAAGGATAATTGTCAGTGCTAAAGATGAAGTGCTACAAGATGCTTGGTGCAGAGTCGTGAACAATGTCGAGGATGCCGCTTGTTTATGATGATAGAATGGGGGACGAGACTCAACATCAGTACGCAGTATCGAATCTCCAATACTCTTATGAGTATCTGCAGAGCCAAGTATTGAGTCATTTGGTAGAGTTGGGAATTGGGTGCGACAGATGGTTGATTGATTGATGGATTTATCCTTTTAACGTCTTGCATAAGTCGGAGACTATAGTAGGACGGTTGTTTTTTTTAGGCCAACTGGTCTAATAACACAGTATATGAAGAATACAAGCTACGAAAGTAGTCAATTTGTTCCAAGGGAAGTTGAGGGCCTAGCCCTAGTATAACAAAGGAAATGAAGGTATGTACTAGGGGTTTAAGCCGCTAGTTCGTCTAACTCGTCCTCCCCTAGCTCCCCCTTCTCCTGCTGCCTAGCCAAGTGCCACTTCCTAGTAGCAATTCCAGTCTCGTTTAGGAAGCCCAGGGTCTTCTCAATTCCAGTTTTCGTATGTAACAGGAGCTGTAGGCTAAGCCTGGTGCCCTGTAACTCGTCTTTTAGCTTAGCTGTTGGATTTTCTCAGGTTCCAGTTCAAATACATGTATTAACTTGACTGACTTTCTACTCTACAGGTTCTACGACCCCTATATATACCCCATTTCCTTCACTACTAGAAGCTTCTAGCCTATACTACTAGGGTATGAGTCACTGTATTCGTAAGCTTCGCCACCCCTAATTGCCACCACTATTGCCACTACTATATTAGTCTTAGGTATTTCCCAACACTCCCCTTACCTAAGACTAATACTCCTTCTACTATACTGTCTCCCTTGTATGTATAGAAGTCTCTTTCTCCTGCTTCCCTGGTACTAGCAAAGGCCCTATACTCGCACTTGTCTTCTTTAACTCAAGGTACAGCTCAAAGCATCGGTCCCTCTTATGTCCTGGCTTCCCACAATGCTAGTAACCTTGTCCTTGCTCCCTTGCCTTAAAAGCCTGTGCCTTAATAGGCCCTCTAACAGACTTTATTCCCTTCCTTATAGCCTCCTCCTAAAGCAAGGCTATCAAAGACTCGAAGGTAAGTAATTCTCTATAGGTTATTACTAATACTAGAGTATTAAACCCCTCCCTAAGCCCTTATAAGGTAGCTGTAACTAAGAGCTTATTGTTGACCTTAACTCCTGACTCTCTTAACTAAATCCCAATATTTTGTACCCGATTTAAATGCTTGATAACTAATAAGCTATTCCTTTCCTTGAAGTTAAATAGCCTCTTCTATAGGTTATATTATGCCGCAAACCTAACTTTACTAAACACTTTCTTAAGCTTTACTTAAACTGCCACTAGGTCCCTCAAGTCTTATACGTATTGTTCTGCTGTCTCTAAGAGGTATAAGAATATTGTTGTAGTGGCCTGTTTAATATCTTTATTAAACTTAATCTATACCTTTATTCTAGACTTAAGTTTAATTTGTCTTTTACAAATTATACCTTATAACTTTTCCTTAATTAAGACTATTTTTATCTTAGACTTTTAAACAAGATAGTTTGTAAGCCCTATAAGTAATAGACAAGCCCTCTTTAACTCTCTAGAATTTATATTGTCTTTTATAAGACTTGTCTAATAACCTGTCTCTCTTAAGACCCGTCTTCTTTAAGACTTGTTTTCTTTAAAGTATCTCTTTTAAGACTTATTTTCCTTAAGACTTGTTTTCCTTAAAGTATCTCCCTTAAGACCTATCTTCCTTAAGACTTGTTTTCCTTAAAGTATCTCCCCTAAGACTTGTCTTCTTTAAGACTAAGTCAAGTTCTTAAAATCGTATACGTAGTGTAGCATCTCTAGGCTTATAACCTATTGGATTTTCTTAAGTTCTAGTTTAAATACATATATTAACTTGACTAACTTTCTACTCTACAGGTTCTACGACCCCTATATATACCCTATTTCCTTTACTACTAAAAGCTTCTAGCCTATACTACTAGGGTATAAGTCATTATATTTGTAAGCTTCGCCACCTCTAATTACTGTGGAGGGGCGAAATGCAAGTATAAGCGCTTCCCGATTGCGCTGTGTGTTGCACGTGCTCTCAGTAAGGGATAAAACCAAAACGAAAACTAATGACATAAAACGAAGGTCATAGTACTCGAACGCACTGCAAAATGTATACAAAAAACAAGATATATAATTGTAATGTTCTTTAAGTGCTACTCTAGTTACAAAGGCCATTTATCCCCTGCTGACACGTGACGAAACTAGCTAAGCAAGGTTCTTATAATTATAAGACCTACTAAAAACCTAAAA